>JAAGNO010014491.1:26889-37062 GCA_033439905.1 Ceryle rudis | reverse complement strand
CTGCTCTGACGCTTTAAGCACCGAGTTGCCGCGGCTGCGAGGCTGCGTCTCGCGCTGGCCGCGGCTCTCTGCTCCTAGCCGCCGCCACCCGGCCCCGAAGGCGTCCAGCCTCAGCTCTCGACACGCGTGAAATTGCGCGGAACCCGCAGCACAAGCCTTGAGCTAAATTGTCACGAAAAGGTTTCTGTTTCCTTCTAGTCTATTTAAGCTGGAGTGGAAAGACATTTCTTTTGTCATACGCTTTTTAGTCGCCTATAGTAGTAGCAAGAGAATGTGAAATACTACACAATGGTGTTTCCATACAGAACACCACTTTATAGGGCTTAGAGGACTAGGAAGAGATCATTTCTACAGGGGAATAAAATAGCACAGTCACTTTGCTGTCCAGATGGCTCCAAGACAATGTATGAGTTGTTGGAGCTTCTCTAGAGCTGTTAAGTTTCTTGATTTGTGAAAGACGGGCTGGCAGGATTGACGCACTGAAGCCCCAGGGCTCAAGATGTATGCACTTGACGGGCTGTTCTGAAGGGTGCAGTGGCTGATACTATTGACTACCCTGACAACAATACAGGAGCCTCCTGCAGTTTTAAATAAGGGGACCCAGTTCGTGACCTTGTTGTACTTCCCTGTGCATGGTTAAACCATTTCAGATCTTCCCTGACTTCCCAGGTAGCATTCCCAGGAGTTAATGTGTTCCCTGCTACATCTCAGTGGCATTCACAAGGATCCAGCCGTCAGACTCAAACCCCACATTTTCCCATTGTCTCTCACAGTACGTTGCTAATGTTAAACTAAGTTCATGAACACATTGAATTTTCATTACAGCTGACCACAAGGATGCCACCGTTGTTCAGAAACAAAGTTATCAAAGAAAAAAAAATCTGAAAAAACTGTTGTGTTTCTAGCCTTTGAGAACTTCACCTGGTATTGAAACAGATAAAGCAACACTAATTCAGTCTCAAGTAGAGCACTCTGTTCCATTAAAATTTCATTGATTCGCTGCTGATACAAAATGAACCACCAAAGACATTGATAAAAAAGCTTTATAAATGGATATGGCAAGTGATCATCAATTACTGAAGTATAGCTTGAATTTCAGTGGCATGGGCAGGTGCAGTCACAGTACCACAAACAGAATATTAGCTGATAGGCAGGTTTCTCCTTGGTTGTTGTGCGTTTGGTTCATTATTAATAGGTCTAGGGGAGGAGAAAAAAAAAAAAAACAATAACCAACCAACAAAGCACCTTGATGTCACCTAATTTATCTGCAGATTGTGACCCAAAGTAAAAGCATCTAAGCCTGTTCAAATCACTTTGATTGTCTCCTTGGCAGACAGGGTATTTTTAGTCCAGTGGATTTGAATAGCTTCCGAGAACAGATGGGTTAGCACTTCACGACTGTATGTGTGGTGCTGTAGAACACAATGAATAAAAAACCAGGACCTGGCTGTAAAATCTTTATTCCCCATTTCTTGTTGACTTCCACCAATTGTCTAAATGTCTACTCAACAATAAGAAAAAGATTTCTGCAACAGTTTCACAAAGCCTCCTGTTTTCTCCTTTGCAGACTGACACCTGTCTAGGGTGGGGAAGGGGGAGTATTTTTCTTTTTCCTATCATGGAAATACTTCAAGGTTTCAAAAGCTTTCACACTCTAAACTGATCCCATGTCTCCTCAAGTAACCGGTGATCTTTGACAGATGAGCTAATACCACAGTGATTTGGAACTCTGGATTAAGTCAATATTTCCAGTCCAGTTTAAGGTGAACAACTGGAGTCCAAGCCATTCATTTTTTCTACGTGGCAATGGCTATTCTGTGGGATGTTTCACGTTTGCATGCAATTCCTTCGTTGCAAATGTTTCTATTTGGTATTTGGAAGTGTAGCCAGAACTTTGAATTTCTTAATCAAAAACCTTCATCCAGGAGGCGATTTCTATTGTGATCTGTCACAATGCCAACTTGGAAAATTAGATACTTTTTTCCTGCAAAAATTAATGAGTAGGCTTAGTCTTTTACATACCCATAGGGTTGACAGAATTAGCCTTTTTTTTTTTTTTTTTCAGAGAAACTGGAATAGCAGACTTAATTCCCATTATGTTATTTATTATTCCATTTAAATTAAGTATTTTTTCAGTTCCCACACTTTTAGTAGTGTATAAATGGAAATCATACTGTAAGGATGCAAGCTTGTAACACAAAATATTCAAAGCTATCAACAGTGTATATCAGGGTTTTTTTCCCCAACTCACCTTGCTGGCTTTATTTTTTTCCTGGATAAAACATTAACTGGAGTCTTATTTAAACCTTCATAAATTTGTTTCAGTTGTCAAATCAGATATTTAATGGGCTTGACATTCTGAATGATTGTTCCCCTGGGTATTTCCATTCTCCCTTAGAAGGAAACTGGCAATAAGGGAGAGAATGGATACCTAATGAAATGTCAAAAACATTGAATATCTGTATTGACTCTCGAGCCTAATGTAGCACATTTTCTTTTAGGGCTGAATAAAAAATAGATTTGTGTGCGTGTGTGTTAAATTTGTGCACACTTTTCACGTTTTCGGCAGTTAAAAATGTCTTTAGGTACTTTTAATCTTTTTTACTCTAAAAAATTTGAACCATTTTCATTAAGCTTTACATTTTGAAAACAGAATATTTCTCCATTAAAAAGTGACCATGGAATATTTTTGAGCGTAACGGTTTCTTTCTGGGGTAAGTGAAAAGCAATTCTGACAGACAGTCCCTATAAAAACCTCTCATATTTATCCACTAAGGATTGCCATATGAACTCCAGGGGATGTTGAGAGGGCTCAGCCTTGGAACTGGGTGAACATTTCCATCCCATAGAGCAGTTTGCTCACATGCACAGCTCTTTACTCTTTTGTTATAAAAAAATGCAGATAGCTTCTAATGTAGCACATAGCATACTGAAATTCAGGACAAATGAACCAGTGTGCTGTGAGTACAGCCCATAAAAGGTAACAAAATACTGTCCAGTAGTCAGACCAGATCGCATTTAGCGATCGCTCTTAGAAATTATTTTTTATTCTGGGAAAATGTTAATGATAAAAATAATAATGAAACATATACCTTAATACATCTTCCATAAAGCTGGATTTGAATGACTTACTGATAACATATTTCTCATTAGCATCAGGCTATCACAAGCAAGACGACCTTGAGAAGCAAGAACAAATGCAAGTGCAACAGGTTATGTTAGTAATCGGACTGCAGTGTTCAGTGTACAGCTCTGAAATGATCTGCTGCAATATTTAAGCCCATTATTAAGCTTAAACTCCTAGATGAGAAGATATTTTCTTGTTTACAGTATTGACAACATTTCCTGCAGGAGAGGAGTAGAGTCAGGGATAGCTTTATTCTTTGTTGACTTTTTTAGTGCTATAAAAATTACAATGAGAAGTTCATTATGCTTTATGTGGTTAAGCATGTTTAGCTTCTACATTCTCATATCCTAATAGCAATTCATAATACATTTTAAAATGCTCTGCCCCAAATACACAATAATGTGTATTAACTCTCTTAGAAAAATATTTTTTAGTTTCCTTTCAGACAATCTATGTGCTTTGAATTTGTGGAACAGGTAGTGCATTAACACTGGCCAAGTCTTCACATGGATTGACCCTTAATGACAATCATACAGTTACAAGAATTAACTTCTCCCAAACAAGAATTTTTAATCGCTCCTAGCTTTACACACCTATGTACAAACCACGTCTTTACCACGTTCTTGGTCTGCACTACTTATGTACCATTCCTGGCACACTGCAGTGTTACTTGTTGAATTCCACTTGGGCTCTTTTCACACCGGGATGAAAACCTTCCTGTTGCTGTTGCGTAAGGGAAAGAGTAGTGACGAAAGGTCTCAGCCTAATCCTCTGGATGCTAAGCAGGAAAAACACTGCATCTCAGGAAATACTTAACTTTCCCTGTTGACATATGAAAAATTACACGGAATAAGGCAGTCCTACATCCTGTATTTTCTCTCCAGTGCTGGTGAAGGTAGGACATTCTTCCACATACGGTTCTCATTAAACCTGAGAACAGGGGAGAAAGAGCAGCTGAACTCTGAAGGAGACATTAACACGCTAAGTATTTTCTTTGAGCATAGATCAGACGAACACAATGGGGACCAAACTAAATGTCCAGTCTTTCTTGAAGTTATTTCTTTATAAGATGAATCACTTATTGATGTTTAATAAAGATACCCTAAAATGATGTTATCTTTCATTTAAAACTACTGGAAGAGAGAAGAAAACAAACTCATTAAAGGCTCCAGCCTAGTAGCTATGGGTCGTAACGTAACTACACAAGCTACAGGACTAACCATTGTCAGTAAACAAATATTTGAAGAGAAGGTTTCACACCGCACTTGCATGGCAAGAAATTAGCTATAAAAATCCATTACACAATATTATTATCAGACACTATGTATCCAGAAGGTTTGTCTCAGGAAGCACAAACGTGTGGTAGGGTGCCAACACCTCATTCTGCAACTGATAGCCCAGTCAGGGACATGTTATTACTTCACCCAGGTCACTAAAACTATCCTTTTGGAAAGGGAAAAAGGAATCTTAAAACAAAGACATAATAAAACAGTAAAGAAAGTCAGTCCTTGAAAATCACTGAAAATTAATCTCCAACCTGTAAATTATGCCAACAAATTTATTCATTCAGAGGAAGAGAAAAACATTTCCCACTGTGAACTATCACATTTCACCTAAGATGAGGTCTGTCTTGGGGCATTATGTAAAGAGAAGAATTTAGACTGCAGTGAAATGTGGTGTAACTCCATTAACACTCTATATTCGGGTCTTTGGGGACTGGGGGAACAACGAGCAGAAGCAGATCTCTACTTCGTACAAAACTGAATTGTTTTGCATCTGTTAGAGCATTAATATTGCCTCACCTCAGCAAAGAAATACATTTTATTAATTTGATTCAAAGTAATTGAAATCTAGAGGAAATTCTCACACTGAATCTGGTCTTTGGAAAGTTTCCACTCACTAAGTCTGAAAACAATAGCTGCTATACCTTGAGTTTTAGGTATCTTTTTGCCTGAGGCAGAAGCTATCTTCTTTAGCTCAGTACTTGGTTCAGCACAATAGGAATCTAGTACTTAATACTTGCTCCAGATTATTCTTTTATAAAACTAATGTGTAAATACTCATACCACATAACATTTGATTACACTAAGAGATAATAGACTGTCATCTACATCCTTTGAGTAGCCTTGAAAATCTCATCCAGGATTGCTGTCAATCTATTTGTTTTGATGTCTATGTACAATAACGAATTCATACAAAATTAGACAGAATGGTTGAATCTGTGGCTCCAGGAAGAAGCGAAACAAAACAAAACAAATCCTCAAGAGCTGTTTTTTTCAGAGATACAGGTAAACAGGCTTGGGACCTTGTGTGCCATATTTATTGCCGTGAAACAGATATGAAGAAAAGTTCAATTCATTTAAAAGTTTTGCTTGTTGCTGTAGCATTTTTCCTTATGAAACCATATTACCATAATAGGTGTCTCAGTGTGTTCCCTGTGGTCTCACTGACAAGAAATACTGACAGGAAATCTTATAATGAAAATCCATAACATGAACCTCTTGCAATTCAACAATAGCTACCACTAGAAAAACAGATCAGAAAGCAAGACTTGAAGGTCACTGCGTAATAGAATAAAGCCAGTCATTCCAGACAATGAAACTGCAGCACTAAAAAGATTTTGTGTACAGTGATGAACAGCTTCAGACAGCACTAAATGTAGAGGCAGACAGCTTGAAGCAGATGTCGCATTCAAGGCTGCAGTATGGACCAGCCCAGCTCTTACAGACCGAGAGCGCAAAATCTAGCTCCAAGGTAGACTGATCTCAAAGCTGAAATCCTGGAGACTTGCGGAGTGAAAGGGAGGCAGCAGTGCCCAGTCTTCCTGCCAGAGAAGCAAAACCCCAAAATTATTACAAAACAATGGGATTAGCACATTTTCCCCTTTCTTATTTTCTAAATTTTCCATATTTTTTCCTTCACTGCTTTCCCTTCTAGTCTTCTTACTAACTGGTTACCTTTTCCTAGTCTGTTTATTTTCTGGAAGGCTACAAGAAGCATTTGTTAGCTTAGAAAACATCTCCACACTTGTACTTTGCCCACAGCCCTCAAGTGTATTGGCAGCAGCTGCACATCTCTATCAAGGAAAGTTTCTGTTCTTCTTAATTTCTGCTTGCTATGATCTCCTTTTGTTTCCTTCAAGATTTATCTTCAGTTAAGTTGCACTTTATTTTATTGCGCTGCTTCTGGTTATGTATTGTTGAGGGGTTTGTTCCTCGTAACTCTATGAATTGGTTGTGTATTTTTCATTATTTCTTTGGAGCTATGGAAGAAAAAAGAAGCAATTCCTTCACCTGAGAATTCTGACATTTATTAGCATAATAAAATTCTCAGATGAAACTACATTTTTTCCAAGTAATTTTATTTGCAGGGGAACTTACAAGGGATTTATTTTAAAGCCAGGTAAAACCTAGAATGAGACATGGATGGAATTCAGACAGAAAAAGTTACAAAATTAAAAGTAGGAAATGTGCTCCAAAGTGAAAATGATGATGCTGTTGTGATGTTAATTACATCACAAGAGGACACATAAGGTCAAGAGCTAATATTTATAATTCCAAGCCTTCTGATTGTCTAGACAAAATGCAAGCAAGCTGCTGGGAAGTGTGTCAGTAGAAATAAACAGCTGTATCACTACCAGTCTCTGAACGTGAACTCCTTGTAGAACAAGGAATTCAATATCCTGTCTATAAACATTCCCAGACTTGTGTACAATGAGTTGAGTAATCTTTCAAAAACTTTGGAAATGATGCCTCTTTTCTAGCATGCCTAACACCTTTTCCAATGAGAAGGTGGCATTTTATGCCTTTTGTTTTTAAGAGTTCGTAAAGGCAAAAGACCATTCTGCAAAGATGTCTAGATGTCTAAATACCACCTTAATTACGCAGCACCACCTTTAGATCCTCAGTCCTACAAAGGCAGCTGCTGCTCTCTGGCCTCAGAGTTAAATCTATGGGCCCCTATATTTTTTAAAAGGTCCCTTTCCATTTAAAGTAGAGGTCCAGTTGGTCTGTGATAGAACATGTGCAGTTGTGAATAACCTGAGGCTGAGGTGGGTTTTGAGATGCCTATATAGTGGGAGCAAGTTCAGAGCTAGCTTCTCAGAGGAAGCAGCTAGTAGACACTGGGGCTCTTTGGAGAAGGTAGATTGCACTTAAGTGAATGTTCTGTTGGAAAAAAACCAACTTACTCTATTTATTTTAGAGAGTCCATTTTTTAAGCACAGTGAATAGCTCTGTGCTGAGCTTTACATTCTGGTAGCTGGATTCAACGTCTGCATTTACCTGTACCAGGTGTGTTCTGATCCCAGATCACACATATGAGGCTTCTCCATCTAATGGAGACTACAGATCCTGCTAGATGCCTACATAACTGTTCCTATATTCAGAATTGCAGAGCTGTATTCCATTTTGAGAATCCAGCCCCTGGTGACCTGCAAAGGACCACACTTTAACAGAATTCCAAGACCACTTGGCTATCTTGACCCTTTAGATGACAAGTCACTGTTTCTCAAGGTATCAGACACATAGGTAAAGAATGTCCCACCTCTGTAAGCCTACTTGGTGTGAAAAGCCCAGCTGTCCTCTCACCTGAGCACTGTGCAGTAAGAAGAGCTGCACCAGCTAATAAGCATTGCTTATTTGCTGTGTCCTGATTTGCTTGTTATCAGGTGCTAACAGCAATTATTTAAACCTCCTGAGCCAGTGTTACAAGTGATTAATACAGAAAGTTTCCAGCTAAGTCTGTGGAAAGTTCATTAGAATTTGTTTTTCATGGGTCACACACACTGGTGGATTAAATCACATAAAAAAAAAAAAAAAAAAAAATTTTCCTGAACAATGAAGTTTGTATGCAAAAATCTGTACTTTAATATGGGCTAACTGTAGAATTAATTAGGAAAAAAAATGTTGCCATTATTACCACAGATATTTATTATCATTGTAGCACCTTAAATGTATAGTGTGCTTTATAAGCTTGAACAAGAAAAGTTTTCTTCTCCTACATGAGCTTCCCATCAAGGCCAAACAAAGTATAGGGGGTAACAATGAGTCAAAAGAAATTACTTACTTGAGGAGAGATGGATTTACGTGGTGTTCAGGAGGGGAGTCTACACAGGCACACAGAAGATAACCACATAGGATTTCAGAGACTGCCCAAAGAAGTAGCATATAGAAATACACTCAGTCTGCCTTTCCTGGGTGTTCAGACTCCCAGGAAAAAAATGAACCATGGAGGTACTGTAACACATGTGGATTGGTCCACTTTACATCTCAAAACACACATCACATATGAAGAAGTACTGAGAAACTGCCTATTAAATATATGACTACGAGATCAACCAATAGGTACACGACTCCTACTCTCATGCCCCACTTCACTCTTGAAAGAAATCAGTTGCATAGAGATCAGTCACGACCCTGCTGTTTGAAATAGCACCCTGCAAAGTGAACGTTGGGAGTTGAAAAGAAGACTTCTTTACCCAGCAGTCTCTATCTAGCCATTGATGGGAATAGAGCAAGGAGCAGAGGAAGGCAATAGTAGCAGTTCCACAACTGTTCCACTCCCTTTCCTGAACTGGCTGCCTCAGTAGCATCCACCTTACCAGTGAAACAATGCAGGACTACTTCTGTACTCTATGACAGCCCCAGAGATGGGATTGGTTTTTTTTTTAATAGTCCAAATACTAAGGAACTGCTCCACAGATCTAGGCTCCAGGTCTATTTCCATGGGGTTTACTAATGTGTCAAGAACACACTGTGTGCATTTTTTTTAAACATGAAATAGCATGATGATAATGTAGCTAGTTGTGCCTTTTCTATGGATAAATATACAACCCCCACCTCCACTCATACCTCAGCTACGGAAAATACCAGCTCCGATAGCAAAGGAAAGATAAGAATCTCCAGCATCTTTTTTGCACATTAGAAAGCAGAAAGTATGTCAAGGCCAATGAGAGGAAGAGTTGTTGCTGCAAATCAAACTGCTTTCATTAGGATAAAGAGTTTAGAATAAACTGACCACTTTCTGTACAAAAGTAAAATTCTTTCCAGGTGAAATACAGTAGGCCCTATAGATGAACCTCACAACCCCACAGCATAGCTAATATCTATAGTATTAATTGCACATCTAATATGCTAGTTACCTATATTTTGCTATGTCAGTATGAGTATGCATATCTTAATGCCAATTTATAGAAGCTCTGTACATATATATGTATCTATAATGCTTATCTTGCAGTAATAACAATCAAATGATCTTTCTCTATTTAGGTGAACGTCACAAAGAAGCTTTGTTGCAACGCTTGTTGTGCAGTAACAACTGACCAGATAGTCTTTTTCCATTTAGAGAAAGTATGTCACAAAGAACAGGGACAGACATTCAGCCTCGCCAATAGATACACGGTTAACACTAAAACAGACAGAATACCTCCCCTTGGTTTCCTCTTTGAGCCCTGGCCAGGCTTTGGGGGATTTCAACAGGTGGGGAACAACACCAGATACTTCTGCACCCAAGGTTTCAGGACTTCTTTAATCAGCTGTATAAAAGCTGGACCCTCTTGTAGCGACTTTGGAGACCTCACCTACAAGTGGATGCACTGTGTTGGACCTCCCAATTGCTAGGACAGGCTCTCCAGATCCTTGCTGTGACCACGGCTCCCCAGCAACTGCGGGTCTGAATGATGGTAAAGCATTAGGGCAATTGGTGATGTACCTTAATCACTACTGCTAATCTTTGTGTAGTAACGATTAGATGCATTACTTTGATTATTTTCTCTGCTGCTTAAATTCAAGCATAATAAGCTTATCTTTTTGACTGAATGCATTATCTTGGTTTTGTATGACTTTGAACTAGACAGTAAAATAAGCCTATTCTGTCTCTTGGTGTCTGTGTCCTTCTGTTGACCCCGTCAATTGTCAATACATAAATTAGACAGGATTCAAAGGATAAAGGTATGATTTGTGTTGTGTGTTGGTGTTTTACAGAGGAACCTCTTGATGTTTCTCAGAGGAACCTCTTTATGGTTAAGCAGAGGCAGAACCTTTTAG
>JAAGNO010014491.1:0-13266 GCA_033439905.1 Ceryle rudis | reverse complement strand
CTATTGATGTTCTCCTAACTCCAGCCATTGTAAGTCCTTGTTCCTCTTAAATACTCCTGAGGCAGGCAGCATGGACAGGATAAGACAGGCAGATAAGACTGGCCTTTTACCAAACCAATTGCACAAACCAAAATAAAGCCCACAGCTTTAGATTTCTGTTAAAAGGCTAAACAGAAGAATTAGTTAAAGGTAGTCTCTTTGTAGCCTCTTCCTGACTTTGTAGAACTCATTGAGGCAACACTGCTAGAGACACTCTGAGGGGGACACACAGACCAAAGACGAGCAGCACATGGAATAGCACTGTTCCCGAATAGCCCTGGCTGGGATGACATTCCTGCGGAGACGTGGTTTCAAAGAGCCCTTACTGGCTGGTGAACAGTTGCTGAAGGAGAGCTGGGAGGTACAGTTGTGAACACACAGAAATGGAGAACCTTGTGAAGTTGCAGGGAATTTTCTCCTGAATCGAAGGCTCTTTTTAAAAAAGAATTTAAAGAAATATTCATATAAAAGTAGAAATTATTTGCAATTGAAAAATCATCAGTCACTGGACACTGTAAATGCTAAAAGCACTGGAACCAGAATGGAGTGCAAGTTCTCTGATTTGCCATGCAAGCTGCATTTGGAACTTAAAACTCTCCCCACTTGCTCACTTAGTGCACATAAATGTTAACAGTTCCCACTTTCTGAAAGTGGAAGACAAGTATGAAAAATTGTGAGCATTAAAACTACTGTCCATCTCAGGAGTGCTTTTGAAAAAAAAAAAAACCAACCCCCCCAAAAAACCAACATGTCTCTTCAGATTTTTATCAGCTTGCTGCTTCTCCCTTTGCTCCAGTATATTATGTACATTTAACCACCAAGATTTTCTTTGAAAGCCAGCGCCAGAAGGAATACTCGTACTGCAGATCAACAGGTGTTCGGTCACAGCAACAAATACAAGTCAAGCACAAAACTTCAACCTAGAAGGACAAACTACACAATCCTTTCAAGTAGCATACATATTTTATTAGCTCCAAAATAAGCATTACTGACTGGAGTGTGGAGTATTTTACAAAACATGTAATTCCCTAAGTGCTATTTAAATAATTGAATGCTAAAAAATAGACAATATATTTATTTTAGCACCAGATTCTGTACTACACATTTTAATATATTGATGTTTGTTAAAGAATAAGATGCTTCTTTCTGTCCTCAAATAGTTCTGACATAAGAAAACTATGGTATGCTAAAACCAATTATATATGGTTGTACTTGCAGTATTGATATGTAAATCATTTTTGATGCTTCCTAATTGTGAATACGTGGATGCTTAGGCAAACAATCAATTTATGTTTGCAAATGCAGGGTCTGTGTAACCAGCCTCTCCTCCTAAAAGAATGGCCACATTGAAGGATGTTTCGAACAGAGAGCGGTAATGCCGGTTCATTTAAAATGTCCACTCAGCATTTGCATGTTCTATCACGAATATACCACTTCTAGAAGAAAACAGGGAATTTTCTTTAGGGCCCATGAGATTTCTAATGTCTAAGCTGTGACAATGATGCTGAATAAACGATATAATACATCAGCATAAACTGTGGCACGACAGTTAGGGCCTGATTTGCTTTTTCCTTGTACACTGTGCAGTCATCTATTCTGGGCTGGATTTGTGACCCATTATATCCATTTTTTCATCATGTAATTGAGTACAGAATATAGAGAAATTAAAATATCAGGCCCTTGGCCACACAGACTGGACTGAGACAACCAGCTGCCGAAAAGCTTTCTAATAATAGTAATAAATCACTGAGAATTGTAATATGCTGTGATTTCATATCAAAAGGAACAAGTGAGATACCAACATTAAGTCCTAGTGCAGTTTTCCTGTACCACTGTCGCCACAGCTGTAAATACCTATGAAACATAGACGCTGCATTTACTAGATGATGAAAGGGAGCAAATTACTTAGACAATAGGAAGCTACCTGCAAATTTCATCAAGCCAAGTGAGAAGTAGCAAAATGGAACAAAAAGTTAATTGCGTGGGATGCTGCAAGATGCAGAGATTGCCTATAAATAGACAAACAAAAGCAAAGCAGAATTACCTGTATCACCACATTTTATGGGTACTCCTGCCTTTATCAGAGAATCTCCAAGAACCAAACCAAAAAAAAAAGCCAGGAGGGAAGAACAGCACATTTGGGCATGAGCTACATTATAAAAAGCCTGCAATCTGTAATGGTTAAAAGTTGAGAGAAAATCAGCGGTGCCACTTTCTCCTGCTCATCCCTACAGGGGGAAAAAAAGAAAAAAAAAAAAAAAAAAAGAAAACACAAAGAAAAAGGAAAAAATGAAAGGAAAAAAAAAAAAGGAGCAATTCTCAGGCATTCTTTCCTTATCCATATTGCCACAAAGCTCATCATATCTCATTTAAAAGCAGTATAGTTTCTTCATTACATAAACAAAGTATGCTTACGAGTGTCTTCCATACATACTTAAGTTGTTCACAATTTTGGTGAATTAACATCAAGTCCAACATTTCAAATTTGGACTTACAAACTGAATTCATTGTCTTTATTAGAGGATTGATATATTCTGTTCAGTTCAACAAAGCAACCAAAAATATAGATTACAGCTTCAGGAAAACAGAAAACATACCCCAATCCTATTTAGAATAAGACCTAAAAAAAAAATTAGCATTTTAAGAACATCTGAACAACAGTGATCATGCTAGTGCTATAGAAAGGAAGACAATTGGATTGTTTGACTAGCAGATGTCACTGATACTTGTATGGATCCAATTAGTTTTTGATATGATGCATCTCTGCAGCAGAAATAATATTGAATAAATACTTAGATTACTTTCTATAAAGGCAAATGTTGAATTTCTGTGAAGGAACACCTTGAATAGCATAATATAAAATGCACAGCCGTGTGGGAAAGGTTTTGTAATTCTCCTGGCTAACAACAGAGGGGTGATATCTAGGCTGATCACATTTTTGAGCATTATGAATGTTCAGAGCCTTCTTTGGGAGTGTTCCTGGTACACTGCTCGTCTAAATGGCTTTATTTTACGCTAGTACTGATTTGTCATTCAGTACACTGGGAAAGCATTATGAAAACAACTTCATTAATTTAGTGGTCTCACTGTAAGAGCATTTGTCCCATGGATGGACACTGAAATGTCTAAAAGTTAATTGAGTTACATGGCAGTAAACAAAATCACGTTACAAGCTGCTAATTTGCTGGAGTTGCTAATGTTTTCCAGCGGTCTTTTCACATTGATACTGAATTGTATTGAAGTACCTATGCTATTTTAATTGTATTTTGGGTTTTATTGGACAATATGGGAGATACATTTTGATTCTTCATTGCATCCAACAAGACTCACTAAATCTCGTTTGACCTTCAGCTCCATAAGCAGCAAGAGTTGACTTTTTGATGCCAGGGTCCATTCTACCTCATGCCTCATTCAGGTGGGTAGGGACCAGAATGGCACTGTCACTAGGGTGCAGTAAGCTGCAGCTTACTCTTCCCATAGTATGTTACCTTGTACCCTGTCACATAGCTGAGGGTTGCTGTCTGCTCCCAGCATGAAACGACCAATTTCAGGAAAAACCTATTGTTAGATATTTGGGCCACAGGTTATAGACACACTTTCACGTATACACGGAGTAGATATCAGCTGATAATAGCAATTATATAGTGCAATTGGCTCTGCAATCACCACAACAACTTGTAAGTATAAACTATCAAAGCTTTTCAGACTTGAATGATAACATTCTTGATTGTGAATTACAAGAAAAGCAGTTGAATGCATTCTCTATCTGCTTTTAAATAACAAAAAAGTCCTTGGTTATTAACAAAAGTACATCCCCCACTCAAAAAGAATAGATCAACCCTTCTCTTTTTTTTTTTCTTTAAGGAAATTAATAGATCCAAAAAGTAGGACAATTTTACATGTAGAGTTATACATTAATGTGCTCAGGATGGTCTTCAAAAGCACCTATGTCTTACAGCTTACCTAGAACACAATACTCTCCTGAGTGTTGTGGAAGCTGTCAAGATACATTTTCCATAAACCTAAATGTCAACTGTAACAGTAAATATGAGTGTCAGCAGAGCTGACTCAATAGGAGAAAAATAAAAGTCACAATTAACATGGAGCTCTGGAATTCCAATTTTACAGATGATGTTACGAGAGATAAATAAGCAGAAAATTTACTGTGTTCTTTTCCTTTACCTGTGAAAAAAGCATGGAAAGCAAATGGTTTTGCCTCAAATATACTCCATTTGTGTAAGGTTTAAGAATGCACAGATTTTTTTAGGTACATTAGAAGTTAAATCCAAAATATATTTAAATAATCTGGGAGAATCACTGAGCTTAGAAGAAATCTTTCGACATGTTTTTTTTAAGCAAGAATCTTTAAAACTTTTATTGCTAAAAGCAATACAACTTTAAATCATGCTATATCTGAAGTATTTTCCTACATTCAAATAAAAATAGCAGTTCCAGACAGATTTCTACAAAGCAGTCTGAGGGTGGTATTTTCTGTAATTACCTAAGAAATTACACTTTTTTATCCAGATAAAAAAAACCCCACAACACCTAGAGATAAATATTGATAACGAATTTTTCTTCTCACATACTTGGCTAGATTTGGGAGCTTTAAGCTAACTTTGTTAATTACAGTGCTTTTTAGCTGCTTGCATCATTCTTGCATATTGATTTAGTGTACTGTTCCTCAGGGAAAAAAGTTACCTTTAATCATTCAGAGTGAACCAGATACGGAAGCACTGTTCAAAGTCAAATGAGAGTAACACTGCGATAGTAAAAACTTCACACCTAATGAGCAGCAGTATAATAACCATGTGTAGCTTTTACAATGATCCAGTTCTGGACATCCTCTGGGGTTTGACCCAGTTCTCAGCTAAACCACTAAAAACCAGTCACTAAATAGCTTCATTTCCTACCAACACTGGAATTAAGGTGAGCTAGCAGCTAGGCTCAAACTCACAGCAGGATAATCTGAATTAAGTGTGTGAAGCCACTACTAAATCAGCAGGAACGGCTTCAACGGAGGGACCAACTTCATCTGAGGTTCTGAAAAAGTTACAAACAGAAGAAAATAGAGGGTTTTTTTTATTTCATTTCTAATTTTCACCCTTTACTCTGCTCTTGTGAGACCCTACCTGGAGTACTGTGTTCTGCTCTGGAGCGCCCAGCACAAGAAAGACATGGACCAGCTCAAGTGAGTCCAAAGGAGGGCCACAAATGTTCAGGGGGCTGGAGCAGCTCCCCTGTGAGGACAGGCTGAGAGAGTTGGGGTTGTTCAGCCTAGAGGAGAGGAGGCTCTGGGGAGACCTCATAGTGGCCTTCCAGTACTTAAAGGGAGCCTACAGGAAAGATGTGGGGGGACACTTCATCAGGGAGAGTAATGATGGACAAGGGGGACAATGGGCTCTTAAATTAAAAGAGGGTACATTTAGACTAAATATTAGGATTCAGTTCTTCATGGGAACAGGTTTCCAGAGAAGTTGTGGATGCCCCTTTCCTGGAAGTGTTCAGGGCAAGGTTGGATGGGTCTTTTAGGAACCTGGTCTGGGGGAATGTGTCCCTGCCCATGGCAGGGGGGTTGGAACTGGATGATCTTTAAAGTCCCTTCCAACCCAAACCAGTCTATGAAACAAAGTCTGGAAATAGAGCCTTTTGTTTATGCTAAATTTCATCAATGGGACTATTCCAGTTTACATGACAGGAGAATCTGGACACAGACAGCAAGTGTGCAGAACCGTTTTGCTACTACCACCATCCTAGCTCTCAAAGCTACCCTGTAAACAGTAGCACGGTTAAGAGAGAAAATAGTCAGGGGGACAGAGCTCCCTCTCCTAATGAACTATTACTTTCTTGTACATTGGTTTGAAATATCTATAAAAGTTTGCAGCTCACTTCAAGTACAAAAGTCTGTTTTTATCAAGGACACTGGAACGAATTTACAATCGCCACATGTACTCGTGAGAGACCCATGCTGTGTCTAACTGTGAGAAGCAATGGTAACAGCAGTAGCATGTTCCATGGAATGATAGATAATTTAGGTCTGAGTCCTCCCTGTCATGGATTCAGAACTGCCGTGTATTATATTACAGAATGCTAATCGTGAATAGAGAGGTAGGGTATGATCCAGTCAGAGCTGGTGCTAATCAGCGTGCTAATCTGCACAGATCTTTTGGAGTTCTACCTCTTGAAAAGATCCATGAGTTTGATCTGACAGTCCCATTCACTGAAAGGCCAGGAGGAGGAGGAAGAACTGACCTTTCTGAAATCCAAGAGGGAAGAAAAGGAGCTGTCATTCCCTTAACTTTTGCAAGGGGAAAGGCAAATTTACAATTCCCACACTCCATCTCATTCTGCCTCCATGCCAGCATCACACAGTGAAGTGGTACATCCAGATTAGCTGCCTACAGAGTCACAAAAAAATCCCTTCCCTTTGTTTTTGTATCATCTCCTCCTGTTTATGTCTCCCGTGGTGAAAGCAGTTTAAGTGTCACAATCTGCTCCTAACTGGATGAACTGGAGTTAAGCTAAACTAGTAACATAATTTTATGTAGTCTCATGCTTTTCCCCTCTGCGTGACTACACACCATACCTGCTGATACCCTCTTTGAGCTGTGTTTGCTTAGCAGGAAAATAGTATTATTTCAAAGGAGCTGTCGAACTAGTGACTCGTAATCTTTTGCCTTGAAGCTGGATCAATAGTACTGTGGTTTCAGTACTTCATGTGGCAAGACAGAAGGACCAGTATGAATTGTTGGGAAATGAGTAAAATTTTCTGAACTTTGTCTGCCAAGTATTTGCTATGCTTTAAGCAAAAAAACACTGCAGATAAAATAATTAATGTAATTGAGTCTAGCATAAGCTGAAGAAAGTATACGGAAGCCTGTAAAGTAGGAAGTGTGTCATTTTATGTGTGCAGGCAAAGCACAAGAGTTGGAGGCATGGCTGATAAAGTTAGATATGGAGTAACTAGCATTACACAGGATATCAGCAATTCTTCCAAGACCGACCAGGTCCCACGCAGGACACCTGTGGTATACTAGAGGGAGTGATCTGGAAACATCCAGATACAGCATTTAAAGATACACAGCATGAGCTGAATGTCTCTTGCTGGTAGCGACCTACATTGAAGGGCACCTTGTGTGCGGATAAACTAACCAATTAACACATATATACAACTGACACTGAAAGGAGAAAGCACGATCCAGTATGTAAGCAACAGGCTACAATATATGTAAAAGGGTACCACAGCTCAAATTCAGGCTGCTAGATAGATGAACAAGGCCTTCCGCATTCACTTTGGCCAACGTAAACAGTTGTCATCGTTTTTTCCACTCTTAGTATAAACAACCTTGTAGATGTCAAGGATTTTTACTCGAATGTAACATTCCACAGATACTGTCTCCTTAGAAACAGAATGCAGGACAGCAATATAAAATTGCAGGTAAATACATTAAGCTACCACAATGGCTTACTAAATGAAATCATAATTGCTCACTATGTCATGCTGTAATAGCATCACAGGGAGAAGAATATCTTAAAGTGTTTTAAATAAAGGGGGCAAGAAGTCTTCAGAATGTAATGTGATTTGATTTTCAACAGCGAAATATTCTTTCATTAAGAGATTGAAGTAAACTCTGAACAAGCTGGTGTGTATTATTTACAAATGCAAAGAATTAACTGGCACAAACTTGAAAGGATTTTATTTTTTAAAACTTTGACTAGCAGTGCACTGTATGGGCACTGCACCTGACCTGTTTGTAGCCATGAAACCATTAACACTTCAACAAACTTGTTTCCCCTTCATGGTTACATGCTCTTTATTATCTCTCATTTTTACTGTCTACAATACCTGCTCAGAAAAATTGCTGCCTTCGATCTTTAGAATATAGCTTCCAGTTAAAAAGCAGTCAAGAAGGACAATGTATTGTAAAAGAATAAGAAAGCTAATTTCACATTAGCAATTAGCCTATTTACATTAATTATTCAGTTGCCTCATTCTACAATTTCCCTGCAGTTCTTTTGTGCTTCCTTTCTCCTTGCAGCATGTTACAGCTCACATTACCTCGCTTTGATACTTTGCTCCCTTCCAAAGGGAGCCATGAGTCTAAAACATTTATTTTGTTTGCTAATAACCTGTCTGTGTGGACACTTTGGAACTGTAATGGCACTAGAAAAACAATTCCAAAGCCTACAAAAGAACTGACAGACTGAAGCAATCATTATGACCTAAGTGGAATGACTTAGCATATGAAGAATCATCTTATTTCTCAGAAAACAGCACAACTCTTCTCATTTCTTAAGGAAGAACCTGAGAACTGAATTATGGCTGATGAAGTACCTGGGTTTTGTCGTATATTATGGGTCTGACTTGACTTGAGACACCCATAATTGGCTACCAGGATCGAAACTCTTAACTCCAAATACTGCACTATCTTTGAAAAATACTATCAGAAGATCCAGTAGATCTTTGATATGCTCTGGAAATATAAAAAAAAAATAATGTTCCATCTCACAACAAGTAAAGAGATGACCATGGACCTAATAACTATGTGTAAATCCACCCATATAGAGAATATATATATATATAAAACTGCATGTACAAACCGGTTCATGTATAGTGCCCCAATAAAACCTGTATGTATAGGTCATAAACCTTACTCTTTATAAGTATTTCAAAGTAAAGTAAATTAGCGGTACTGTTACTATTTAAAGGCCACAGTGCAAAACCAGAGTGAGCCTTCATCAGTCCTGTGTATGCTAGACACAGATTTACCAGCCTGACTTGCCTCATTCAGTGTTTAGCCAACCCCTTCATGTAATACAACAGAGTTCTCATTCATCCTGCACAGCTGTTGTGAGATGGGTATCACTCATCTCTCCGTCTGAGTGCAGCAGTGATGAAAAGCACAGGGTGAAGCAGCCTTGGAAGCTAATGTACTCTGTTCAACCACAGGCGGGGACAACTGGGGTGGCAGCACCGTGTGCCTCCTCGCTCAAGCCTAGCAGTATGTCCCAGACCACTTCCTAAAACAGGGTTATGTGACAAGGGAGTAATTTGGTGTTCAAATATGTTCTGTATCTGTTCTTCCTGACAAGATTCCCACACTTACTCCTAACAATCCATGCAGATTAGGAATGATGTTTAATACTAACTGACTGCAGCACTGCTTGTTTTAGACAAAACCAACAAGGTGGCATTAACTATCAGCCTGTGCCAACCTGGGTGCATGCCTACAGCACTCACAAGTCACAAAGTCTACAGCTACTTGAACTGCTGATTACAGCTGTCAGCCCTCTTGCTTTCAAAACAGGCTGGCAGAGTAAGAAACAGAGAAATCTACCTTTTTGATAAAGGGAGTAAGACATAGTTTCTTCTAAATCTATCATCTTGAAAGTCTTATTTTTTTAATATTTCCTAGACAATTGTTCAAAATAAATTTTGATATTCTGTAACTCTCTTTCAATCTCACCCTTCCCCTTCTTGATTTACTTGTATAAATTAGAGATGCAGAACAGTCCTGCAAATGCGTGCAAGATAACAGGTACACTGTAACTGACTATCTTTTATTTTAGCTGTTTTTCTCATTTGAGATAGGAGTTGTCTGATTCCATTCCAGATGTTTCCCAATCACAGGATGTTTTAAGATACCAAGCTTTGCACACAACTAGTTTTTTTGATTCATCTTTCAAGGCCTGTGTAAGACAGTGGAAAAGCTCTCAATTAATTCAGGAGATTTTTAACAAGATCTTGTATCTTTTTTCCCGACAAAGTACTCCATCAACAACAATTCTAGAAGGGGAAAAAAATTCTCAGACCCCTGGGGCTCAGTTTACTTAAGCAGAGAATCTATCTGTGAATTTTCTCAAACAGAAGTAAAAGCTAAATAATGATAAAGCACTGACTTGGAAAACAGATTGTTGAATATCAAGATGGCTGTAGTTTTGCTGGATTTACAACACTTCCTTTACATATTCCTAACATGCATTTATTAAATGATTGGAAGGTTATTCTTCAAGAACGAAGTGTGCTTTTATGTTCAAAGCAGCAAACTGTATTCACTCTTAGCTGTTTTTCAAACAAACCAATGCTATTTCTGTGTCCCTTAAAAAAATACTACAACACAAGCTGCATTTCCCACAGTTTAGCTATACCGATACGTGCAGTGTTGCCACTGCTGTTCAAGAACTCAAAATTACTAGACTTTCAAAAATATTGCCTTGAATCCTTTAATGAGAGCATCTGATTTTTCAGAGCCATTCTCGCTATTTAGGGCTGCTAGATTTACCTCTTGAAAATAAGCTTCTTTCTGAAAACAGTATTGGCCATCTGAAAATAAACTTTATCTATCAACATTTGCAACATGATCCTAATAAATTGAAAATTGTCTTCCCTGGCTGCCCTGACCTCAGGAATTACTCAGCTTCTGCTTCTCCCTGTGTTTTTTGATCTATAATTCAACTTGCTCTGATCAGCTTCTTCACAGCTTGGCACTTCTTTAGCCAGTAACTGCACTGCCACCTGGACTTCCCTTGATAAAATAGTTCTCCACAATAGGAACCATGCTATTGCAATTACATTTTAAAAGGTACAACCTTTAGGGCAACTACCTCATGTTTCCAGATCTGTGATATCAGCCTCTGAACTTTCCTTTCAACCTGAAGGCAAGTAGAGATCTGATAGTGCTAGAGTAGACGCTTAGCAAACATTCATACAGCCACCTCACAGACGGGCAACGAATAAACACCTCATTTTGTTATACCATATTATACTCGCTATATGTTTGAGACATCCTTTTTATTTCACAGATAACTAACATCAACAATCATAAAACATTGGTCTTAGCTAAAGCTGGGGAAATATTCAGAGATCGGCCCCCTCTACGAACAGCAACACTCTTCGATGTTCTGTAGAGAAAATAATCAAATGCAGAACAGAATATACAAGAGAGAAAAGTCTGACATCTGAAGTTAAAAGAAAAATACCAAAAATGTCAAAACCAGCTGTTGACAAAGGAGTGGGAATACAAAAAAATGCTGAAACATATTTCAAGCAAAGAGAAAGGTTATTAAAGGACAAGGGAAAGACAGAGCAAACAAATGGAAATACTGTGTTTGAGCCACCAGCAGCCTTTTCTTAAGTACTTATAGGAGGAAGAGGCCTCTGGTTTTGTTGCCATATGGAACTCTATACCCAGTGTCTTATGCCTGCAGTAAACTGAAAACTACAATTTGCTAGTATCTATGATATAGATATCTCTGATATATATATCTAGTTTGGCAAAACTCTTCAAGATACAGAGAAGGCTGCTAACCCCTTACTTGGCTTGGGTCGCACAGAGGTTTGAAAAGAAAATTCCAGTTCAAAGCTAAACTTGACAAACCAATAAGCACACCTCTCTCTCTAGCCCTTCTGAGAGAGAGATTTCCCATCCTAAACACCAAATTACATCCCAGCTTTCAAAGTGTACAGCAGCTGAGATCTTGGCAGAGCATGTTCTGAATCCAGATTTACAAAAAAGGTTCATACATCGTGATTACGACGTTAGGATGCCCCTGTAAGTTAGATTCATCTGCCCATATTCATCAATTAGCAGATAAGAGAGCAGAACACAGTTGTTCACTTCCTGGTTATCAAACTGATCAGTATTTAACAAAATCTAGAAAAAAATGAAGGGAAAATTCTTTTCACTCAAACCTAATGCATCTCTTAGTACAAAAGAAAACAGCTGGGTTTTGTGTGAAAGATACAGACACCAATTGCCTTATTCCCACGACAGTCTCAGTGACACCTTAATTGCTTTCTCTGGTTCTCTTTTACTTCGGCGGTTCGGGAACTGAGCATTATTGCACTGTGGCCACTAATGTGAGCACAAGCCACTTAAAGAAGGTTCACTGCTTCCCAATCCAAATAAAGATCACCTATTTTTATGGTTTCTGAAGGCATTAAAGATGGTTTTAAGACAGAAATAACATTTTAAAGCAGTATTTTATTCTTTAGAAGCTTTTAAAAAGATATCCTCTAATGAAGAGGTAAACGATCCAGTTTTTGGCAAGGATCCATTATTCAAACATAGCAAAAGTAGATTTTACATCCAAAATTCAGCTAAACATTACAGTTTGCATCTTTAATGTGTTAATTCTTTTTATCAGGAAAACAGTAAAAACATGTTAGAGGAGTTTAGATAACTGAGAGATAAACAGATAAAGTTTAGATTCTGAGAGATAAACAGAGATGGTGAAAGTGAAACTGACATTCATTTAAAAAGTAACTTCATGTGAATAAGGAAGGAAAGGCTCAGATTTGAAAAGACTTCCTTTACTACAGATTTTACCATTCCACTCCAAAGAAAACATTTTGTAGTGATTCTTCAAATGAAGACAGAAGGAAGTTTCAGGTGCATTAAGTACGCCATATGTTACCCCATTTCACATACCATGAAAGTGGCCTAGACAATACCTATTTTCAAACAGAATCCAGAACAGTTTTATGACTTAACATGGGAAATATGCCAAGAATATGAGGGTAAGGATATTTTTGCATTATTATTTGGAGTTCATTATTTCAGCCAAATGCATCCATCTTTGTATTAGAAAATATCATATTCCATAGTAGAATTTGAAGAGACTGCATCAGCTAATGCTTAACTTTAGATAAAAATCTGAACAACCTGACAGTCAAAGCAGGTAAACAAAGGTCTACTGACCTTGGACAAAACATGTAATTCTGTAACAAACTCATATCTGCCTTTTTAATTTTTTAACTTCTTTAGGTTTGCCTTTGCCCAGCTCTTCCATCTGTCCAGATCTTGCTGGACGGCAGCACAGCCTTATGGTGTTTCAGCCACTCCTCCCCGTTCCATATCATCAGCAGACTTGCTGAGGGTACACTCTATCCTTTCATCCAGGTCATTGGTGAAGATGTTGAATAAGACTGGACCCAGAACTGACCCCTGGGGAACAGCTCTAGCCAGAGGTCGCCAGCTGGACTCTGCACCACTGATCCCAACCCTCTGAGCTCTGTTGTTCGGCCAGTTCTCAACCCATCTCACTGTCTGCTCTTCGAACCCACACTCCCTGAGCTTACCCATGAGGATGTTATGGGAGACAGTATCCAAAGCCTCGCTCAAGTCAAGGTAGACAGCATCCCCTGCTCTCCCTGCATCTACCCGTGCAGTCACACCATCATAGAAGGCTATCACATTAGTCTGACATGACTTCCCTTTAGTAAAA
>JAAGNO010014489.1:0-10317 GCA_033439905.1 Ceryle rudis | reverse complement strand
AGGCTATGGTCTAATGGATAGATAGATGTTAGGATGAAGGTTGGACTTGATGATCCTAGAGGTCCTTTCCAACCCTATTGATTCTATGATTCTGTGGTTCTATGACATTGGGATATAGTAAAGTGAATACAGGAGAGTCATTGAGTATAAAAGAAGGAAGTTGTCTGGTTGAGATGAACAATAGTCTTTTTTTTGGTATTCACCACCAACTCATAGGAGTTATTTTCTAATGTTCCTCTGGTGATAGGTTGTTTTAAATAGAATGTCTGTTTTTCTCATAAATCTGTCTTAAGTTATTTATTGCCTTATTTTATAGGAAAATTTACTATTATATAATTTAGCTTTAAAAACCAAAATACTTTATCTAAGTAACAGGATATTGCATTATTTTTAAGAGTCTTGTCTGATAATATTATTTAGCTTCTAAATGACAATCCTAGTAATCAGAGTTGAAAAACAGATAAATAGAAAGTAGAAAATATCAAATCTAAGTGAACTATAACTGACAGATATTTTTCTTTTTTTTTCTTTTTTCTTGTTTTTCCTTTTTTTTTAATGTTGATGGAAAGTCTGTATTTTTGTCCATTTTTTTTCCAGTACTTTTTAGCAGTTACATAAAGTTGTATACAAGTTAAATTTATATGGAAAATTGAGCTGCTATATATTGTTTGTAGCTGCAAGTATTTGAAATGATGCTGTGACTGAATGGGTAGATGCAGGGAGAGCAGTGGATGTTGTCTGCCTTGACTTCAGCAAGGCTTTCGATACTGTAACCTGTAACATCCTCGTGAGTAAGCTCAGAAAGTGTGGGTTAGAAGAGCAGACAGTGAGAGGGGTTGATAACTGGCTGAACAATAGAGCTCAGAGGGTTGCAATCACCAAGTCCAGCTGGCAACCTGTAAGTAGTGGTTTTCTGCAGGGGTCATTTCTGGGTCCGGACTTATTCAACAGCTTCAGCAATGACCTGGATTAAGGGATGGAGTGTACCCTCAGCAAGTTTACTGATGATACTAAACTGGGAGGAGTGGCTGATACACCAGAAGTTTGTGATGCCATCCAGAGAGAACTGGACAGACTGGAGATCTGGGCAAAGGCAAACCTAATGAAGTTCAAAAAGGATAAGTGTAGAGTCCTGCACCTGGGAAGGAACAATACCATGTACTGGTACAGGCTGGGGTAGACTAACCGGAAAGCAGCCCCATGGAGAGGGTCTTTGGCATCCTGGTGGACAATAAGTTATCCATGGAACAGCAATGTGCCCTTGTGGCCAAGAAGGCCAATGGTATCCTGGGATGCATAAAGAAGAGTGTGGCCAGCAGGTCGAGGGAAATTCTTCTCCCCCTCTACTCTGCACTAGTGAGACCACATCTGGAGCACTGTGTTCAGTTCTGGTCTCCCCAGTTCAAGAGGGACAGGGAAATACTAGGAAGAGTCCAACTGAGAGCTACAAAGATGATGAAGGGACTGGAACATCTGTCTTATGAGGAAAGGCTGAGAGTCCTGGGGCTGTTTAGCCTGGAGAAGAGAAGACTGAGAGGGAATATTATGAATGTTTACAAATATCTGAAGGGTGGGTGTCAAGTAGAAGGGGCTAGTCTCTTTTCAGTTGTGCCCTGTGATAGGATGAGAGGTAATGGCAGCAAGGTGAAACACAGGAAGTTCCTCAACATGAGGAAAAACTCCTTCACTGTGAGAGTGACAGAGCACTGGAACAGGCTATCCAGAAAGATTGTGGACTCTCCTTCTTTGGAGACTTTCAAGACCCATGTGGATCTGTTCCTGTGTGGCCTGCCCTAGGTGTTGTTGTCCTGGCAGGGGGGGTTGGACTCAATGATCTCCAGATGTCCCTTCCAACCCCTACCATTCTATGATTCTATGATTCTATGATTCTATGAAATAAGGACTGATTTTTTTGTTTTGGTTTGGGGTTTTTTTCGTATAAACTTGAGTTAGGCAGTTGGATTGGTATGCCATGTAACTAATAAGGAGGCATAATTAACAAGCAAGGTCAGTAATTAGGCTGCTGTGATGACCTGAACATGTGTTACGGGTCCAGTAGGAGTTATATGAGAAGTACTAAGTAGTATCTTTAGATAAGCTTGAGCTTATCTTATTTCTTGTAGGAATAAACCTACAAGAAAGAAAATTACTATTTATGGTGATCTAAAGGAAGGAACTGAAGGAAATCCTAAGTAATAAAATTATTCTGGTAACCTTTTGGGCAACTTTCTTATTTGCATGTGCCGTCTGACAATTATGCCATAGTTTTTAAGTGAAGGTTACAACAATCTTTCATATTCTTTTAAGCTAAAAGTTTTTTTGGGTTTTGTTTGTTTGTTTGTGTGGATTTTGTTTGTTTGGTCGGTTTGTTTATTTATTATTATTTATTTTTATTGCTTGTATATGTGTGTGTGTTTGCTTTTGTTTGGTTTTGGCTTTGGTTTTTTTGGAAGATAAAGCAATTTAGTTTCTTGAGATCATTTGAATTTTAATGTGGTCTCCAAAGCCTAGTCCAGTCTAAAGTGATCTGCAAATTGAATGTCATACTGAATTATTTATTATAAAATGATAGATGTATTGAACAGTGCTGCAGTAAAGACAAATACAAATGTAAACACACTCAACATTTTTTCTTTTTCTACTATGTGCAATGAATAACAGCTGAGCACAGTTCTCCAAATATTTATACACTAACCTTAAAGCAAATTTTTCTTCACTGTAATTTTTGAGGTTGATTAAGAAAATAGTACTATGTTAAATACCTATTATTTCTAACATACTAATGAGATGAGGTAACCTATTCAATGAAATTTGTTTATTATGGCATTATTTATTGGCTGTCAAACACCTTTTGTTTTTTCCTACCTTTGTACTAACATATTTTTCATCAGTTGAAGCTACATAACTGTGACCTTTTTCCTCCTTTAAAAAAAAAAAAAAATGTTCATCCTTTACTAATCTTCTCGAGGATCAGTTATTATAAAGATAATGCTAACATGAGATTTCATCAGCCATTTTTCTAAATACTCTGCAGAGAATTTCACCAATCTGACTTACCTAAGTAACTTTTTTTCCTTATTCTGTCTTGGTGTGATGTCTGTTCATGAATAACCTCCTTAATGAAAACTGATGCAGGAAAAGTGTAAACACTTCATTCTTCCCAGCATCAATAGTCTTTGATACACCTTAAGTAATATGTCAGCTCTTTCTTGCCTATCCTTTTGCTTCCAATAAATTGACAGTATGTTTTTCCTTTCTAGTCAGATTTTTCCTGTGCCTTGGCTATCCTGACTAGTGTCAATATACTGAAGGCAAGCAAATGAATACTATCCCAATGGTCGACTGGAAAAAGACTGCTTAAACTTAGCTATTTTAATGACGTTGTTCTTGAAGATAACTAATTACAGATTTACAAGAAAGCCAGCAGTAAATCAGCAGTTAAGCATGGCAAACAGTCAGGACTAAAATTCTTTCCCTAGTTTTCTTTCATGCACGAGTGTAACTGAGCCCCCTGACTTTTCCCTAAGGTACTTTTATACCATTGTTCAGCTATGGAATTCAGTTTACAATATTTTCTCATCATGTCTGAACTGGTCACTTTGAATTTTATTCATAGTCAGTGGGAAGAAGATGGCATCTCCAAAGGGTGGTTCATTGTAGCTATCTCAAACATCTATAGCAGAATCACAGAATCATTTTGATTGGAAGAGAATTTTAAGAACATCAAGTCCAACTGTTAAGCCAGCACTACCAAGTGACCACTAAAACACATCCCTCAGCACCAAATGTATACATCTTTTAAGTACCTCCAAGGATGGTTACCAATCACTTCCCTGGGCAACGTGTTCTAGTGCATCACAACCCTTTTTGTGAAGAAATTTTTCTTGATCTCCAATATAAACCTCCCCTGGCATAGCTTGAATCTATCTCCTCTTATTCTATTGCTTATTACTTGGGAAAACAGACTGAGACCCACCTTGCTACAGCCTCCTTTCAGGTAGTTACAGAGAGCAGTAAGATCTCTCCTCAGCCTCTTTTTCTCCAGGCTAGTTTCCCAGCTAGAACCCCAGTTCTGTCAGCTTCTCCTCATAAGACTTGTTCTCTAGAACCTTCAGCAGCTTCATTGCCCTTCTTTGTACATGCCCCTGCTCCTCAGTGTCCTTGTATTGAGGGGCACAAAACTGCACATAGTAATATTGAAGGTGTGGTCTCACCAGTGCCAAGTACAGGGGGATGGTCACATACCTCGTCCTGCTGGTCACACTATTTCTAATACAAGCCAGGGTGCTGTTGGCCTTCTTGGCTACCTGGGCACACTGCTGGCTCATATTAACTCAGCTATCAACATATACTCCCAGGTTCTTTTCATCTGGGCAGCTTTCCAGCCACTCTTCCTCAAGCCTGTAGCACTGCATGGCGTTATGAGTCAAGTGCAGGACCTGGCTCTTGGGGATGTTGAACCTTATACTTTTGGCCTCATCCCATCTATCCAGCCTGTCCAGATTCTCTCTACCCTCAAGCAGATCAAAATTCCCACCTAAATTGGTGTCTGCAAGTTTACTGAGGGTGCACTCAATCCCCTCATCCAGATTATTATTAAAGAGAACTGGCTCGAATATTGAGCCCTGGGGAACACCACTTGTGACTGGATGCCAAATGGATTTAACTCCATTGGCTACTGCTGGCATTCATGCGCTTATTCATGTCTCCAACGGTGGACTGTAGAGTGCCACTGGGACTGTAACTTCCATGACATCTTGGAAAGAGAAGGCCCCATTTCAAAGATGCCTTTGAAAACGATCTCTCAGTGGTAGAGTTGCTAAAATATGACAATTTTAATGAACATGACTCATGACCACTTTAAAAAAAGAAACCAGTGGTGGATATCTGTGTGCTTTCCCTATGCATTTAAAACTGTTATTCATTATATTAAGACTATAACAGATTATACTTTTTTCTTTTTTTTTTTAATGTTTTAAACATTTTTTCTTAAAATCTGCCTGTATATTATCCCTTCCTTCTCCATGTCTTTAAATATTTAAATATTGTCTTAGAATTTGATCACATAGTAGCCTTTTTTAATTCTGTTCTCTACTGTATGAAATTTGAAATATTCCATGGTCCATGTTTTGAAAAATTTACTTGAATATGGTGAAGTGCTGCAGGACCAAATTCTTCATTGAACTTTATATTACATAGAGAGGATAATTCTATAGAAGCTGAGATGGGAACTTTCATTTTCTTTAAATCTGTGTTTGTTTCTAAAAAATAAAAGAAATTATCTTTAATGAGATAGACTTCTATTGCTTCCTTCTGAAAGTTTATGCTCTTCCTTCTCTGCATTCATCATAATTTTCTCCCTAAATGTCATGTCTTATGAGGAGTTAAATGTAGAGTTCTACGGTAAATGGTCTTGCAGCCCTAACAAGATTCCACCTTTTATGTAACTTCACAGCTATTTAAAGGAAATCTCCATGCCTTGGGACATTTCTTTTAGGTACAGATTCCTTATTATATTTTTAACACAAGCAACTGGGAAGACCAAAATGCCAATGACAAAAGGTTGATTATAGCAGAAATAGTGATAAATGCCCATCACACTCTTCCTAACTTACCTGTAGTCAGCTAACCTTTCCAGTAACAGCATGACTAGTGACAAACAACAATTATGACCTTCTGGTTTTGATTCCTTTTCTCAAAGGCTCTAGCCCTAAATAAAAAAATTACTTTTATGTTGTCATATCTAGTGCATTATCATTATAATCTGTAATATTTTACCTGTTTATTTCTTCTTTAAGAACTTTGACATCATCTTCTTATTGACATTTTTTCCATACTGTAAAAGCATACTTTAAAATTTCTCTTAGAAAAAATGAAATAATCTGTTCAGATTTTGTTAGACTTTCACATTTCATTTAAATGATCCTTATAAAGTTTCAGTAAGAAAAAAATTTTAGTTAGAAAGCTGCATCTGCTGTTTTTGCAGTGCATCATGTTTGGTTTCTGTGTGACTTGCCATCAAGTAAAAGAATGAAAGATTTTAGCTAAATAAAAAAAAATACAGTTGTGAACACTATAAATAGAAAGAATTTTTAATTATGTTAAAAAGTTATTAAGAACAAACTGTGATTTAAAAAGGGTTATTAAAAAGTGCACTCGAAGTCAATTCCAGCGTCAGAGATACTGATTATTCCTCCTTTGCTCTCATTTTATCTATGCAGAAAATTACCACCAACTGCTGTAAACTTACTGTGAGAACTTAAAATTAGTATCTCTATTTTAGCTACATATTATGTTTTATTTTAATTTCTTAATTAATTATCCTGGATTTTTATATTAAACTCCAAAATATATTTGTGTATATTAAAAGTGTGGAAGTAGCACGTGAGTGGATCTGACATAGGATACAGTAGTTGTATTATTGCAGAAGGTGGTAATTAGCACCAGACTGCACAAACTAAAATTTGAATGCACTTAGATACTCAAGTGTATTTGACTTCTGTAGAAGTCTCTGATTTGCCTGTGCATTCTGTTTGTTTACATAACATAAATTCTTAAATGTTGTGCTAGCTCTCATAGCTGAACTAATTGTATTATATGGACATATAAAAATGTGATGTCTGAGTCACTTATGCACTTGAAAGTTGAATGGCACCACAAAGTTCCCTTGTCAGTACATTTTAACCTGTAATTCACTAACCTATATATTTAGATTTATATAAATGCTAGAAAGAATTCCTGGTAAAACAAGCCAGATAAACTTAGTTTAACATTCAGTGAAGTCAATGTCCAACATAAATTATTGAAGCACAGCCTAACATCATTACACTGCCATGTCATATCATTCCTCCTCAAAAGAAATATAGATGGGTGGATATAAATCTAACTAAATGTGCCCTGCAGAGCATTGTGTATGGACTAGTTTTGGCCAAGTGAAATTGAGAAGCAAAAGCCCTATAGGTTTGAATGCTACAGACATGGTAATGTAAATGATGAGATGGAGGATGGTTAAGAAGGTAAATAAGAAAAATCACAACAACAAAACAACAAAACAAACCTACACTTGATTTGGCATTTGACAGTGGTTTTCTTCCTGTTATTCTAAAGGTGCTTTTTGACCTTCATGCACTTACAGGAATGGTGCCCTGGCATAGCAATGGAAGAAAATAGGATGTCAGAAGGCATGAGAGAGAAGGAACTTTTTCACAAAAATATGTCTTCTGTTGGAGTTTGGCATGAGTTCACTGATGAAGACCTATAGTATGCTGTTCCTTGCTCCTATTTTAGTTTAATTTAATTTAAAGAGTGTAGTTTAACATACAAAAAAAATGTACCCAGAAGATATCAGAAGTATTTCTTTCAGGATTTCTTTTACATTAAAAACAGAAGATAATGATTTGCAATATGTTAGTGTAGCATTTAATGTCATGACCCAGAACCATAAAAATACACACGACTCTACTTTTTTGTTTTAAATTCTTGTTTGAGCTGCCTGAAGATTTGCTCTGCCTGTATAGAAATTTAAATTAATAAGATGACATAATGAATATATTTTTCTGTCATACAAACTTTTTTTTTCATTATGACCAGCAAGGATAATTTATCCTGAGTTGTATAGTCCAAAGAAAAACTGAAGGCTGCCTTCTGAGTTCTCAAAGAACTCAAATCCCTTTTCATGCTTTTGTCCAGATAAGGCATATTTGTTCGGTCTCTCTTTTAGCAGACTGCTTGGGTAGATTAAGAATTAGTTTTGCTTGCTTGTTTGTTTATTTTTTGTTTGTTCTCTTACTTTTAGATGAGTAATTAAAATTGTGTACTCCAAAATACATCAATCCAATTTCATGACATAAATTAGTTCATTTATGTTAAAAGTAAATTCTCTTCTATTGTTTCAAAATTTGTTGTTTGACATAATCACTTTAGATATATTTGTTTATGAATAGCTCATTTAAAAAAAATACTGTTCACAAAATATTGTTACAATAACTATGTTTCCAGTGTGATTAACATATTCCATTAATAGATAGAAATAGTGTTAAGTGTTGTCTGAAATTAATGTGAGATTAGACCTGGAAAGGAATTTAGGCACTGCAGCATATTATTGAAGTACCTCATTTTTAAGTCTAGTGTTCAGATTGTATATTGTATACGTAAATCCCAGTCATATTTATTAGATGTTAACTTCCTAAACAAAGATATATTTGAGACTGACTCAAAGACTAGAATACTGAATAATGAGCCAATAGTTAGCCAGTAGTGAGAAGTACCTATTTAATGCCATTACTCTTCAGACACTACTGATCTCTAGGGAGGCTGGTTTCCACACTCAGGATTGACACTCCTTCTTAACATACAGAACATAGAAAGAAGAGCTTTGTTTGCCTTTCACATAGCAGTTTACTAGAATATATAGTAGATGCAGATTCAGATTTCTTCCCCTCCTTGCAGATTTAAAACTACATTTTTCTGGATTTTTATTCTATTTTTGTTATTATTATTTTAATATGCCCTATCCTCCAGGCTATAAACTATTATGGAATAAAGTTGCAGTTTGAAGAGCAAGATTTAAAATATTTGTTTGTTTTGATAGAATGAGTAAAGCATAAATAAGCTACTGAATGATCTTACTTATCCACATATCAGTTAATTCTGTTCATTGTAGTGTCTTGTTTGGTATAAGCATTATAAAGATACAGGCCTCTGCCTAGATATAAAAACTTTAAAATCAGCCATGTTTACTCCTCTACACTCTGTTTATCAATGCAGTTTTAGACAAAGATTACATGATTTTGATACAAATTCACCTGATTAATTTTTCTGAAATAATGTGTTCTTGTATATTTCCATGTGTGCTATAGCTTCTCCTGCAATCCCTTCAGTTATGGGCAAATCCTCTGCAAAGCCCTTTCCAAAAAGGATTCTGCTGTGAGAACTATTGTCATACATCTGTTAAATAGATTTGACTATATAAAATTAAGCAATTTGAAAATACTTAAGATTTAATAAGCACATCAGAGACTGTAACTTCTTAATGCAGAGGTTTATAAAATATAACTTTGGCCACTATCAATATATTAACAGAGAACAAGAACATCATATGGGACTATCCTCTAAGCTTAAAATTCTGCTTGGCTTCCACCTGGATGCAATATGTTGTCTTTAACAGTCAGTCCCAAGGTATTCAGTCCCCTGAGCTGGAAAACAGGGATAGAGAACAGAATAATCCCTCAAAAACTAGGAAATAGCAGTGAATGACCTGCTAAACCAATAAGTCTATGGGGCTGGATGAGATCCACCCAAGAGTGCTGAGGGAGCTAGCGGAGGAACTTGCCAAGCCTCTCTCCATCATTTATCAGCAATCCTGGTCAGCTGGGGAAGTAAGTCCTAGATGACTGGAGACTTGCTAACGTGACACCCATCTACAAGAAGGGCAGGAAGGAGGACTGGGGGAACTACAGGCCTGTCAGCCTGACCTAGGTACCGGGAGGGATTATGGAAGAGTTCACCTTGGGGTTGATCAAATGGCAAGTGCGGGACACCGTTTCCCACAGCATTTTGCTGGAGAAGTTGGCAGATCATAGCTTAGACAGATGGACTCTGGATGGTTAAATCCAGTTGGCAACTGTTTACAAGTGATGTCCCTCAGGGCTCAGTTTTGGGACTAGCCTTGTTTAATATCTTTATCAATGACCTGGATGAGGGGATTGAATGCACCTTCAGTAAAGTGCAGGACAACAGGGGGTTCAGGCCCAGCCAACATGGGTTCATGAAGGTCAAGTCCTGTTTAACCAACCTGATCTCCTTCTTTGATCAGGTGAACCATCTAGTGAATGAGAGCAGAGCAGTAGATGTTGTCTAGCTGGACTTCCAGAAGGCATTTGACACCGTTTCCCTCAGCATTTTGATGGAGAAGCTGTTTGCTCATGGCTTGGACAGGTGGACTCTTCACTGGGTTAGAAACTGGCTGGACGGCCGGGCCCAGAGAGTGGTGGTAAATGGATTTAAGTCCAGCTGGCAACTGGTCACAAGCAGTGTCCCTCACCCTTGTTTAGTATCTTTATCGATGACCTGGACAAGGGGATCGAATGCGCCCTCAGTAAATTTGCAGATGACACAATATTAAGTGGGAGTGTCGATCTGCTTGAAGGTAGGAAGGCAAGAAGGCAAACATGCTGGCCTGTATCAGAAACGATGTGACCAGCAGGAGTACAGAGGTGGTCTTGCCCCTGTACTAGGCCCTCATGAGACTGCACCTTGAGTACTGTGTCCAGTTTTGGGCACCACAGTATAAGAAGGACATTGAGGTGCTGGAGCAGG
>JAAGNO010014488.1:179085-190431 GCA_033439905.1 Ceryle rudis | reverse complement strand
TTTTTTTTTCTTTTTTCTTTTTTGTTTTTTTTTTTTTTTTTTCTGGAGAACTCTTAAATTCCAGCTGGACCCACCGTAGTATCATGTGCATGACCCACTCCTATCAATTACCTTAAGATACATACAAACCATTTCCTACCACAACTGCATGTGAAGGGCTGCCCTATCAGACTGTTCCTGCCTATGCAGAAGCAGTTTCTACAAATGTTTTATCCATGTGCAATTATAGAATCATAGAATTGTTTATGTTGGAAAAGACCTTCTAGATTGAGTTCAACTGTTAAGCCAGCACTGCCAAGTCTACCACTAAACCATGTCACTCAGCACCACGTCGGCACATCTTTTAAATACATCAAGGGATGGTGACTCCCTCCTCTCCCTGGGCAGCCTGTTCCAATGCTTGACAATCATTTAAGTGAAGAAATTTTTCCTCAGATCCAATCTAAACCTCCCCTGGTACAGCTTGAGGCCAACTCCTTTTATCCTACCACTTGTTACTTGGGAGAAGAGATCAACACCCACCTCACTCCCACTTCCTTCTAGGTAGATGTAGAAAGCAATAAGGTTTCCCCTCAGCCTCCTTTTCTCCAGACTAAACAACCTCAGTTCCTTCAGCTGCTCCTCATAAGACCTGTGCTCTAGATCCCCCACAGTATCCTTGCCCTTCACTGGACCCACTCCAGCACCAAAATGTCTTTTTTTTGTAGTGAGGGCCCCAAAAGTGAACACAGTACTTGAGGTGCAGCTTCACCAGTGCCAAGTACAGGGGGACAGTCACTTCTGTGGTCCCGCTGGACACACTATTTCTGATACAAACCAGGATGCCATTGGCCTGCTTGGACCACCTGGACACTTTCCTGGCTCATTTTCAGCCAGCTGTCAAACAACACCCCCAGGTGCTTCTCCTCTGATCAGCTTTCCAGCCACTCTTCCCCAGGCCTGGAGCATTGTGGGGTTGTTGTGACACAAGTGCAGGACCTGGCATGAATCAGGTGAATGCTGCAGCAGGAGCTGCAGGAAAGGACACATCAGTGGCCAGGTTCTCCTCCTGGCAGCTCAGCAACGCCCCTGTACTGCACCGCAAATGCGCCTGCTCCATGCTCCGCAGGGGTGGCCCGGGGACCCTCTTCTGACACCCGGCTTTAACATCGGGTTCTCCTGGGTTTTTTTCTTTCTCTGGGAAAACCCATTTCTACCTGGTGGTCAGGCTGCCAGCAGAGGTCAGCCTGTGCCCGCGGATGGTGGTCTTTACTGGTCGCAAGCTGAGACAAGGGAAGTTCACAGAAGCACAGAATGTTCAGGGTTGGAAGGCACCTCAAAGATCATCGAGTCCAACCCCTCTGCCAGAGCAGGATCACCTCCATCAGGTCACGCAGTAACATGTCCAGGTGGGTTTTGAATGTTCCCAGAGAAGGAGACTCCCTGGGCAGCCTGTTCCAGGCTCTGTCACCCTCACCGTGAAAAAGTTTCTCCTTATGTTTGTTTCTCCTTATCTCCCAGGCCCTGAGATGTGATCCAGGAAAGATACTCTCTTCCTTCAATGTTTTGCTGGCAGAATGGTTTTTAAAAGCATTGCCACATTGTGTCAACACTTTTTTTCTCTCTCTGCTATATCTGCTCTGTCATGTTTATTTGCCATACTCCTCAGCTACTTACTTAGTGCAGCCAGCCAGTTTTGTGCTTTCTTGGGATGCAGTTAGACAAGATTTCTTACTTTCTACAAGGAGGTCCCACCTGAGCTGCTTGATTTTGCTCCTGTCTTATGGTTTGCTGCCCAGAGAGTTGTACTGAAGCAACTGTCTCTGAGGTGGCACTTTCAAAAGGAAAATAACAGAAAGGTATTGTTCTTTTGTCCCCTGGCCTGAAAGTGGTTCCTCAAAAATATTTATTTTGTTTTGTCTTGTGGTCCACAAATGGTGTCCCCACTTAAGCTGTTTGAATCATGTCTGTACAATAAGCTTGCCCCCTGGGCAGGCCACTCTGTCATGACCATCATCATCATCGTAACCAGCCCCTGAACTTCTTCCATGCACCCTGTTACCAGCAGCTGGTGTGAGCCCAAGCCGCTCACACCTTCCCTCGCTGCTCCCCTGGTGCACACCTCCCACTTACCCATTCTGACTCTCCAACCCAATTTGGCCATTCCCTTCCCCACCAAGGACTTTCTAGCCCAGCCACCACCTCACTGCAGCGAGGGACCTCCATCCTGCAAGGCCTCCACTCCCGTATCTCCCCTCAGCTCTGTGGGTGTCTAGTGAATGCCAGTCCCCAGGAGACACGACCATGTCTCCAGGCACAGAAGCTGCTGGTTTGCAGCAGCATCAGCCAAGTGCAGAGGAGACTGGGAACTTGTCTGTCTGCAAAGGCCAGGTTTTGACTCTGAGTGCAGCAAGGTTTTATGTGTCCTGTTAAGCTCAAAGTCCTGAGGTGAAGCTGTGTTGCTGGATCTTCATCATCCCTGTTAAGCTCTGTGAACAGCAGGGGAAATGAGCACCCCAGGCACTAACGACATCAAAGTTTTGTGTGTGCACCAGGGTCCGTTGCCTTAACGCAGCTGAGATGGTGGGTCTGAGCAGAAGGATCGGGGCAGCAAGGTCTAAGCAGCAGGGTCTGAACTATAAAGTGTCAGAACTCTTGGTGAGCTGAGATGTCTGTAAGAGCTGTGCTCCAGCACAAGCTGCCACCTGGCTGCAGAAGCCATCAAAGGGGCAGCAAAGACCATTTTGCCCTGCGGTTTAGGGGTTTCTGCTAAATTCCTGCAAGGTGCTGTAGCTGGAGCCCTTTCTCACTTTCCTGGATGAGTGCCCATCCCAGATCGACAAGATAAAACTTGAGGTCATGATAAATGGCTCCATGATGCCCCACCTCCAACATAGCTGGTCATGTAGTACCTGGATTAGGAAAGGACATTGCTCTCAGGCAGGCACCCTTCTCAACTAAAGAAATGCAGCACCTTGCTGGAGGTTGTGAAGTTCTGCCATCTGGTAATTGTGGTATTTTAAGCACTTTACAAGCTGACAAGAAGGAATATAAGGTATCTGGACTTTAATGGTTTGTGGTGTCTGGGTGCCACCACCTGGGTACAGGTCTCATGGTAACAATTGGAGGCAACTTCCTCTTGGGCAGGCCAATGGAGAACAAGCTTCTTATAGTCCATCACCCTGCTTACACCTGCCAAACAGCCCTCCCTGCTGACCTGGACCAAGAATTCCTGGGGAACCGAAGTAGGAAGTCTTACTCATCTTAGACATGAGCCTCAGGCAGACTTTTTTGTATGACTGGTGCATGATGGTAAATGCTTACCCAAAACATTCTTCTTGCTACTGATGGGCATCAAGAAAAGATAACCCCAAAACCATGGAAGGGTCAGTAGCAACAATATCTGCTGTGGCCTGCCTCCCAGCCCCACTCTGCGCACCATGCTCTGTTGTCTTCCCACTTGGTCAAGTAAGGGGAGGGCTGCTCTGTGCAGTGTTATTCTATGCAATCTCTAACACCACCCTATGGGATAATGGGGATCCTATATGTAGGATAAGCAGGGGTTTTGTGGAAAACAGCTGCACTGGAACATACTGTGAAATCCTGGTTGTGGTAGAATCATAGAATGGTCATAGAATGGTTTGGGTTGGAAGGGACCTTCAAGAGCAACTTGTTCCAACCGCCCTGCCATGGGCAGGGACACGTGCCACCAGACCAGGCTGCTTAAGGCCCCATCCAACCTGGATTTGAACACATCCAGTGTTGGAGCATCCACAGCTTCCCTGAGTAACTAACACCCTCGGAGTCAAGAATTGTCAATATCAATGTGATTTGTTATGCCCAAACCAGTCTCACCTCCTTCCTACGGCTAGAAACACTTTCTACTGATAAAAGGAAACACATCAATTAAGAAATACTGAGAATTCTTGCTTGAACATCACAGCTTTAGACACTGCAGTTTCCTTCCTTTGCTCAGATAAATAGAAGTAAGTGTGTTTTGGCAGTGGTAGTGTAGGACTCTGTGTGTGTGTGTATGTGTGTGTGTGTGTGTGTGTTTTGGGGGGTTCTTCTTGTCAGTTTGCAGGTCTAGGGATAGGTTTGCAGCTGAGTTTTCATCTACAGGTCCTGGTAATGGTTCTCCACTGTCCCCAGGATGGCCGGGTCAGGGATATGTGCAGCCATGGCTGTGCAAGGACAGGGCTGTGGTGGGAGAATTTTGGAGATGTAGAGATGGAGCCCTTTCTCCAGGCCACAGGTGAGGATGAATGACTGTCCTCCCTCCCTGCTGCCGAGATCGTTTTAAGGTGTCTTTGCCACAGGAGGCCAGTACAACATCACCCGTCTGACTTGTGGGGAAGCTGTTGGGATATATATGTCTGGTGGGAGATACATATATAGAAAGGTGCCTTGGTGGCATGTCTGCCTTGGTGGCATGTCTGCCTTGGTAGCATGTCTGCGTTGGCATAGGCTTTCAGTGCAGGACTATGGGAGGGTCCTCACAGCAGCTCATAGCCATGGCCTCTGCAGTGCTCCTGGCACCGGGACACACTGAGAGAGGAGTCGGAGCAGGAAAGAAGTTTATTTAGTCTCAGATGCTATAGAAAGACTTCCCAGGCAGGCAAGATCGGGCTTGAAATTGCCTTGGGAGAGCGAGTCCCTGACAGATGCAAGCTCTGGGGTGAGTGTTGTCTCAAGAGCCATGTTCTCCTTCCCCTGGGTAAGGCAGATGTGCAGGCAGACTCTGCTCAGAAGCACTACACACTCCCACTTCAGATAGTTATTTCATAGAATCTGGGTTTCTGCCTGATAATAGGAAAGTGACTTAGGGCAGAGGTAATATTTTCTCCAGTCTTGGTGGGAGAAAGTCTTTGATGGGTAGTAAGATGTGCAAGATAGGAAACAAGCTATTTCTGGGCATTACCTGAAGCAGAGATGATATTTTGTAAACTCATGGCCCCTGAGATTAAATTTTGCTTCATTTTTGATTGCAAAAATGCTATGATGTGCTTAGTGATACCTAGGAAAAGAATGTTTTAAACAATGAAGTGTTACCAGCTACATCATTTGCCTTCAGCATTTCAGTTTGTAACTAAAAAGCAGGTTACACAAAGCCTCTTAAATAAAATAACGTGCCCTGTTGATCTTATTAGCACCTGAAAAGTTGAATTAAAAATGAGTTCCACACTAGTGCTTTAAAAGTGGATGTTCAAGTGCTTGGACTGGGCTTAAAGGGATGAAAAGGGATAACAAGCATGGCTTAAATACCGTATTAGTCCTTAGATGGGTGGTTGTTGGATCAATTTCTAGCTGTGGCTAAAAACCCCTTTGCTGGCGCACGGTGCCAGAGACATGAACTCAAAATGATCTTTCCTTGGTGAAGATCTCTCCTCACCTTCACATGCCAACATCTCACCTATGTGTCATTGCTGATGGAAGCATTGCAAGATAAGAAAAAGGAAGAAGAAATAAAAGTGAAGGGAAGTTCTGTAACTACCGAGAAATGGGATTGTTGGAGAATTGAATGGTAAATGTGCCGATGTCTTAGAAGCTTAGATACCATGGTGATAGTTGCCGTAGCAATGTTTTAGCTACCTAGGTAATCACAATCAAACCTGCCTCTTGTGGCAAAATGATGTTGTATTATTTTACCTTTTATTTTTTTTATTTTAATTTTTTTTTGCAAAGCTTTTGTGAATGTGCAATAATGTGTTTATGGTTTTCTATCTAGGTATCAGATTTTCTCTCAAGTTTCTTGCCCTTGACATTCTTTCTTTTTTTTTTTTAACTGATGTTAATTCTGAAGATAAATGCCTTTCATGCAAAGGCTTTGGATATATAAGAGACTGGTCAATTTAATCCTTGCTCACCTCATGATAAAAAATTCCCACTTTTGGAGTGAGATGGGATCAATTATAGAGGTTGTGTTCAGGTTCTCCTCCTTTAAAATCTAATACAGCCTGAATTGCTGTAGGTTTCCTGCTCATGTTTCCGTAGCAGACAAACCAAATGTTATGAAAAATGTAATGAGTGGGCAGATATTTCAGTTCTGATTGTCAGAGTGCCTTAATAAAATCTGTATGTCAACATGCAAAGTGGGATTAAGGACATAAGCAATTATCTTTCCCGTCTGGAGGTGGAAGTATTTGCATTTCAAGGTTATTTGTTAGGAAAGAAGACAGTTTGGGATTGTGGAAGAGGTAAAACTGGATGCCTCTTTGGGCAGCTGGCTACCAGAGGTGACAAGAAGGTGTTGGTGGGGCAGTGGTGGCCCTCACATGGTGTGAATTGTCCTTCCCAACACCTCCATCCTCAGATCCTATGGTGCAGGAGTGGCAAGCCTGGCTTTCCAGGACTTTCACTCAGGATCACCAAAATTCAGTGCTTTCCAGTCCTGGAGCAGCTTTGAGACAGTGTGTTTAGTTTTACATCAGCCATGCTTGTGCTTCTTACACCAGGTGACAAAAGGGCTTGTCCCTTTGTGGAAATATCTGGGGGAGAGATATTATCCATTGCACACAGAAGTGTCTTCAGTGTTTCTTGATGTATGACAGCCAAAACCTGAGGGCCCTGTGAAGCCAACAGCTGCCATCTTCTTTCTCTGAGTAATTACTCAGAATCACAGAGTGTTAGGGATTGGAAGGCACCTCAAAAGATCATCCTAGCACCGTGGGAGGCAATCCGACCAGTACAGCTCCTATCGCACGTTGTGCAGAACTGTAAAAGATTTATTTCCTATATCACGATGAAACCCATCCTGGAACAAACTTGTACCCACGACCCCTTTTCTTCTCCATGTGACTCCCTGTGAAGAGAGACCCTGTCCTCTTTGAAGTCATCCTTTAAGTACTGGAATACTGCAATGAGGTCCCCCTTGATCCTTCTCTTCCAATATGGAGAAAAGACCTAACTCCTTCATTCTTTTCTCATGGGGCAGATACCCCAGCCCTTTGATCATCTTTGTAGCCCTCCTTTGGACTCCCTCTTGTCTGTCTGTGTCCCTTCTGAGTTGTGGAGACTAGGACTGGGCAGAGTACTCCAGCTACTATGTAATGATGGGAAAAGTCAAGATTGTTGATCTGCTTCTAAGGACTGGTGAAGAAGATTAGCCTATGAGAACTAAAGGCATCTGGAATGGAAAGAAAAAAAGCAACACAGGACTGGGGGAAGGAAATTCCACCTGGGGAACTGCTTGTTTAGATCTGGCTAGCAAGCCTGACTTGCTTTGGAGCCAAGGTCTGCATTTGTGGTGACTTGTACGTTCAGGTTTGGTTTTTTTAATCCAGGAGCTGCCGTTCCCTTCTAGGCTGCAAGGCCACATGAGTTCAAAGCTGCATAAAATCATCATTAGCTTTGTGTTATTTCTGTTTCTAGTGATTGCTCCTGCTGCAACCAAACCAGAGACTATTCCCTATTACTGTGCTATTTTTGCCCCTCAGCCTTGCAGAGCTACCCATGTGTCCTGTGCTGAGATCTCCACAGGTATGTGCTCTCACAAGGCTGCTCTCCCCTGCTACAGGGATGTCAGGGGCTGACAGTGCCATTCCCCGAGCTCTTGGTGTCCTCGGCAGTGGCTTTGTCACTTTACACTGAAATATTCCCGTGACTACACTCCACAGCATGTGTTGAAGACAGACTGATCTTTAACTCAGTCTTTGTGTCTGAGTTGTGCACTTTGTGGGATTTTGAAGTGCTTTGGTTGTTTTTCTTTTTAATAACTTCTCACACTAAGTTTTAATGATGAAAACATAAAAGCTTTTTGCCTGTTACGCGCTAAATTTTATTTTAATCACCATTAATAATCATACAATAGAACCTAATTTTCATCAAGGTTTGGTTCCCATTTCATAAATGCCTCTGGCAAATGCTGGAACGGACATGTTGTCTTCATAGAACTTGAGTACCTGCTCTTCTTAACAAGGGGCCATCAGCTGCAGCACAGATTCAATGTGACAGGGTTTTCCGAGGGAGCCCGAGGGCTGGAGGTGAGTGGTGGCTTAAGAGGGACTGTTGCCACTGCGGCCACCAGAGAAAAGCCATGTCATGGTGGTGAAGCTGTGATGTTATGAGGTAGGAAGATCTTCTGCACCAGTGGCTCCTACACCTCTGATGTGGAGATGGTTTTGGCTTATTCTGTAGGATGGGCCAGTACAAGTTCCTGGGAAATTCATGGGAGAAAGTCATGGTAGACATGGAAAGAAATAGAAACCCCATCTCTTGTGTTCAACGCTTTTTACAATGGCCAATTTTGAAGTTGCAAAGACGTTTGAAATGTTGGAATTATTCCTGGTGGAAATAAACTAACAGGAGAAATATCCAAAGGGGCACAAAAAAAAAAAAAAAACCCAAAAACTTCTGCTTGGCATTTTTAACACGTTTTTACTGAAGTAAACATTGAGTCAATTCAATTTAGTCCTAATATATTTGCTTTCACTTTCTTTAGGAGAACACCCCCCAGGGACAGATGTACTTGGATAACAAAGATGACAGTACAATTTCTAGACAACAAGAGATGGAGCTGAATCAGACATCTTTACATCCAACCAGTTTATCTGCAAAGGTGGCAGCCAAACCAATGACCAGAAGCTGCAATGAGCTGCGGCTATTAAAAGAGTATCGTGGCATGGTAGCCAGTCTTGGGGAGCCACAAGCCCTCTGTGAAAAACCAGCAATAAGGGAGGATGGTTGCATTGCTCTGGTGAAGGATTTCACTCCTGTCCCCATGCAGGGGAGGTAAGAATAAGGACAAATGGAATATTTATTTTTTTTTTTATCCTAATCTAAATGAATTTTTATTTCCTTGCAGAGTAGATGTGTGTGTTCATTAAGTGAATGTTGCTTCTCCCACCCACACAGAGAACAGGAAGCTTAATGGGATGTAAGAATGGTCTTAATTGCCATGGAGAGGTCACGGATCACCAGATTTCTGAACTAATCTCAGCTTTAATTGCAGCCATGGGCCAGTTTTGCTGTGCTTTCAAAATCAGACACGTGGCTTTTCTTCCTTACCTGGTGTCACAAAACACAGATGTAAAGCAGTTTTCACGTCCTGTCCCTCACCTCTTTCAGAAAAATGCATTGTAAAGCAGTGAACGGAATCACTGCGGAAATATTTTATAGACCCCAAAATATTGCAGGTGGCTTTTTAAACCTTTCTTGTTCACTTTGTTAAACCCCTTCATTAGCAGGACGGAGCAAGCTTTGCACCAGCAGCAACCAGAGTGCGTGGAAGTTCTGGGGTGTCCAGTTCAAGAGGGATGGGGAACTGCTGGATAGGGTACAGCAAAGGGCTGCAAAGATGATGAAAGGACTGGAACATCTCTCTGATGAGGAAAGGATGAGGGAGTTTGGTCTTTTTAGTCTGGAGAAGAGAAGACTGAGGGGGGATCTGATCAATGTTTATCAATACTTCAAGGATGGGACCAGTCTTTTCTCAGCGGTGCCCAGTGACAGGACAAGACTTGAACATAGGGAGTCTGTTCTGAACATGAGGAGGAACTTTACTCTGAGGATGACAAAGCCTGGCCCAGGCTGCCCAGAGAGGTGGTGGAGTCTCCTTCTCTGGAGACTTTCCAAACCCACCTGGACATGTTCCTGTGAGACCTTCTCTACGTGAACCAGCCTTGGTAGGGGTGTTGGGCTTGGTGATCTCCAGAGGTCCCTTCCAGCTGCTATCATTCTAGGACCCTGTGAAGGCAGCCAGAGTGCACTGTCAACATTTCTGGGTAGTTCTGAAAATCTGTAGAGGTGACTTGACAGAGTCTGAGGTGGGAGCAATGCTGGACCTAATCCAAAGTCAGAGTACAGGTCTTGAAATGCTGCCTGGGGGTGTCTGTGCTGAGCAAGAGGGATTACAATGCAATGCTGAAGTAGAGTGTCAACACCATTTCCAGAACCTGATGCTGGAGACTCTTGTTGCACTGTTATGAATCAGGAAAAATCAGTAGATTTCAAAGCAGTTTAATGTTTGGATTTTATTTTTTTTAAAAAAACTAATGAAAATCAAATTGGAAAAAAGTACAATACATTTAATTATCTAATTTAAGTGGATCAGAAGTGTAAAGTAGATAAAAATCCTGGGTCTTGCCTGTAGTCGGCCAGACTTTTCAACCAAAGAACGGAGTTTTCTTTTTATTTCTCTCTCTCCTTCCCTCCCTCCTCTTCATTTAGTACTCCAGAGATGTTCATGTCAGATGGGAGGTGCAGTCCTGAGGGTTCCCCGCAGTTCTGGGCATGCTGCTCACATCCCTGCTTTGCTGAGCAGGGCTGAGGTCTGTCCTGTGCCCATGCATCTCAGTTAGAAGGAAATATGCTTATGCTGGAAGGAAAGGAGGTTTGGGGCACTTTGGTACGTTGCCTGATCTGGGCAAGGATGAGCTTTGCTGTGCCTGTTACTTACCTGCAGTGTGTGTCCTATAAGTCTACAGCAAATCAAGTCAAAGTTTTGTTCGCATCTGAAAGTATTTCCATCAGAGTGAGAACTGGAAATGGTTATAGCTCTGTCTTCTGAATATTAAAAAAATAATTAAATTGACAGCTAGACCGCAAAAGCCATATAAATCCTTCAGAAATGATTTTTTTTTTGAGGGTTTGTTGTGTTGACTAAGAGTTTTACCGACAGAATTAAAGCTTGTAAACGTTTTTCAGTCCAGTGTGTGGCAGGAGTGGGTTTGAAAGAGCATGGCAAGTGCAATGTATATGTGAGGATGGGAGAAAGGCAGGGGAAGGGCAGGACTGGTGCACCTGGAGACAAGATTTTTCTTTTGCAAATTCATGTGTATGTCTTGCTACAGGTGTGTCCACCAGTGTTATTTACTGTCCTGTCAACTATCCTGGTACAGGAACAACAACAACAAAAAGGTTGTGTTCTTCCGGGCCAGCTCTCACTCTTCTGGCTAAACCTTTTCCCATTGTTTTCTGGTGGATGATGTGAATTTGTGCACTGGCAATATGTGACCTGCTATGAACCTATGAACCACAGGTTGGAAATCATGGTCAGAAGGTGCCAGAGATGAAAAATACAAAGTCATGGGGGAGCTCACCTTTCTGCAAGTGCAGGCAGTAGCTCCAGGTCTTTTAATAACACTGTTTTCCTGTTGAGTAAACTGTAGTCACTGTGTGTGCTTTAGGAATGGATGTGCCATTAAAGAGACATCCCCATGCTCCCTTACAGACAAATCTATACCTAATCTTCTACAGCAATATATTAGGGGTCAGGAAAGGATCTCCTGAAATGTGTCCTTGTTGATCTTTACCTCTCTTGCTCCTCCAATATTGATTTTTGTTAAATTTCTCTTTCTTTTCTTTTTCTTTCTTTCTTTCTTTCTTTCTTTCTTTCTTTCTTTCTTTCTTTCTTTCTTTCTTTCTTTC
>JAAGNO010014488.1:157294-178985 GCA_033439905.1 Ceryle rudis | reverse complement strand
CTTTCTTTCTTTCTTTCTTTCTTTCTTTCTTTCTTTCTTTTACAGAGATGAATCTTATGTGGCTCTTCTTAGAGTGAGTTTTAGCCAATGTACATTAGGTGCAGTTAAAATACTGATGCGATCTGTGTGACTCCTCTAGTATGAGTAATTGCCCTTAAATCATGTGGACTACTCAACAGAATGCAGATAAAAACATGGATAAACCTTCGCAGATGCGCAAGTTGTTTGATTAGTTTCATTAGAATGAGAATTAGCTTTTAATGCAAATTGTTCTTTTGCTTGCAAAGGAAACTACTAATGATTAAAAAAACCCCTTTTTTTTCCCCCCATAAAGACGTTCGCTAAATTGGTGTGTCTGTGTGGTTTGTTTTAATGCATCTACTTAACTTAAATTGCTAAATTATCTTTCAGGGATAAGATTCCAAGTTCTCTAAATTGTTCATATGTATGCTGAGACCTGACTTCCCAAAGAATCTTTTTAACAGAACAGAGGATTTATCTTGGTTGCTAAAATTACCTTCAAGAAAGTGTTTGTGAGTTCCCAGGGTCATAGATTTCAACCCTGTTCTGGACTGAGTGTTTCCACTTGACTGCAGCACAATCCTGCAGGTATTTTGTGGTTGGTGTCCGTATTGTCTCGGGCTGCCTGCCCATCAAAATGCCTTCTCATTTACTTTGCCTATCGAAGAACGTTACCTTCTGACTCCAGCTTATGTTGCATTGTCTTAGGCTCCCTGGGCTCTCTGTGAGGAGGTCTGGACCATCCACACTGGTCACTCAGTAACTTTGTCTTTCCAAAGCATCCTTCCCCTGCCCTGAAATAAGCCTGTTTGCCTTCTTGTGAGCAACGTACTTCCTTTAGTCCTGCCTACTGAGGGAAATTCCATCATGCCTCTCTGACATGGACTATATGGTTCAGTGGTCGTGTTAGTCTTGGGTTGACGGCTGGACTTGATGATCTTGGAGGTTGTTTCCAACCTTAACGATCCTATGGTTCTAATATTCTATGAATGCTCTGGTGGCAGTCAGCGGGAACACAGCTGGATTGGGTGTACGTTATACACTGACCTGTGGTGTAGTTTGGCCCATCGGAAATGCAGGTTCTAAAGTACTGCAATATGTCAGTGAAGTCTGGATTTTGATTTTGCACTTCTCTCACTCTCCTCAGCCTTTAAAAAATGGATTGACCAGGTTCATTTTCATTACAGTTACATGAAAGTGGCTTTTGCAGTCTATAGACATTGGCCCAAGCCACCTTCTTGAGCTCTTAACTTGCAGGAAGGTTTCATGCTGCTCCATGGCAGTGTGAGCAATGCTCTTCAGGTCAGCCCTGACATCTCCAAAAGCACAGGGTGCTTCCTTCTATCACATCTCTGAATGTATGAGACGTGGCCACAAAAAGGCTCCTTGGTTGCTTTGGTCTCATCATCATCTGTGCTACTTCCATGGTAAACGCACAGCTTTATACCAACCAAATCTGAAATCCTCCTTTGTGAACCACAGGATAGGAGCAGAGTCACCTGGTTTTGGCTGAGGGGTCACTGAGCCTCAAAAGCCACCTATAGAAATGAGATGAGCAGTAATTTTTAATCCTGTGTAGCCAATTACTATTTAAAACAACCTTACTGAAAAAAGAAGGGCATTCACTGGAATACAGAAGTGGTGGAAGGTGGAGAAGGGCATAACAGAGCAACCAGATCTTGTGGCATTAATTTCATCTTGCCTTTGGGTCCCTTTCTTTGGAGTAACTAATGGTTGTACCTCCTTTAGGTGGTCGGATAATAATATTGACTTCCTAGGAAAAAAAATTATTCATTTGTCATGAACTTTTCATGAGAAATTAGACTTAGAAATTTTTAGATTAGAAATCTATCATTAGAAATTAGACTTAAATTAGAATTGCACCACTCAAGTTATATTTGGATGAATTTGGCACTGAAATATGTTGGTTAATATAATAGTCATTGGAAGATTTTTTTCTTTAATCTTTGTGCCTTCTTCAGCACTTCTATCCCTCAGTTCCACTTATATAATGCTCACTTATATAAGAAAAAGTAAAAACAATCAACCAAATCCAATTCTTCCTTTACCCTGAATTTGTGGTCCCAGGATCATTAGGGAGATTGTTTTGCAATAATGAGGCCAGTGAGTTAAAAATGTCTGTTGAATCCTCGGTTTGCAGCAATGCAATAGAAAGATTGCAATTGTATTTCTTGTTAGCTGGAGAAACTGGGAGAGCATAAACTATTGTATAGCGAACAGTCAATATGATAGTGAAGTTATGCCTTTAGTAGTAGAGGGATTATAAAATCTCAATTTTGATTTTTAATTATGCTGATGTATTGCTATTTTTAAAGGACATTTATGAGACTTGGAATTAGATGTCAAGAAGACATGGTTACTGTCTAAATAAGTAAAATTTATGTGACAATTTAAAAGCTTCTTCAGACAAGGGAAAAAGGCTGAGGAAAAAAACCAAACCCAAACCTCAAAAACATTCAAAACACATTTTTTCTGTGTGTGTCCTAAGACTAATTTTGATCTTTGGTTATTAGAATAAAATGGGATCATCTTCTTTTCAACAGTCAAACAGGGAAAGCATTCATTTTCACATCATAATTACACGTTTGTGTAGGAATCATTCTGATTTTTCATGTCGTTCATGCAAACATTAGAGAAGGGTCCAGGAGAGATAGATGGCTTCACAGCAAACTACCACATTCATCATTCTCCTGTGGCTTCTGGTGATCTTGCTTGCTGCCTGAATGGTGCCGCTTTTGTCTTTCTTATCTGTAGCAAACGTTTCTGAGTTTTGATTCCTCATGAGGATCTTGAAATGCTATGACATTGCAGTGAACAAATAATATTAAAGAAGTTTTTGTGTTATGACTTTACTAATCGATTTTGTTTGGTTCATTTGGTTTCGAATACACTCCTGCAAGCACTTGTTGCATGTGGTGGCTACAGTGCTTGTCATGAGCAAGCTGTGGAGGGGCATGGGACTGCTGAGCCTTTCTTAGCTCTGATTATAACTCCCTGCTACACCACAAAGAACCATTTAAAACCTGAGAAACTCATAGGAAGCAAAAAGCTGCTCTAGCAAACCTTTAGCTTCAATGGTAGGAATTAGAAAGACAACATTATGCACAACAGGCACAAAAATGTTAATGGAAACTTCTGCTGCCCCCTTCTAACTTGCTGTTCCAAATTTCTTGGCAAAAAGCATCTTGGAGTGGGAATGGCAGGCAGATACAGAAGTTCATAAGAATAGAAGAAAGAAAAGGGGAAAGGGGGAAGAAAGAATGAGTTATCACCACCCTTGGTTCCAGTGACATCCTGCAGGACTGGTCCAGATCATAGAGTCATCAAATGGTGGGGGTTGGAAGGGACCTCTGGAGATTATCGAGTCCAACCCCCCTGCCAGAGCAGGGTCACCCAGGGCAACCCACACAGGCGGGTCTTGACAGTCTCCCAGAGAAGGTGACTCCACCACCTCTCTGGGCAGTCTGTTTCAGGCTCTGTCACTCTCACGGTGAAGAATTTTTTCCTCCTGTTGAAGTGGAACTTCCTGGGTTTCACCTTGCTAGTATTACTTGGGTGGTGGGTGCAAGTCCAGGGAGGTCTTGCAAAACCAGTGCATGGCCACTGATCAATACACCACTGTCCTTTTATCCACCAGGGATATGGGTGGAGCGGACACAGCCCTGTAATGAAGAAATTAACTCAGGAAGAGACACCATCCCACCTTCACAGAACTTATCTCTTCCTGTAGTTATTTTCCTTATCTGCAAGAAGCTGGGGGCAGCAAGGTCCTTGTTGCCTTCCACAGCTCCCACCCTCCAAGCCTTTCTCATTCTCCACCCAGGTCACAATGTCATCTCACCACCAATCAAGGTTTGACAGATTAATCCTTTAAGGAGCAGTCAGGCTCCTGCAAGAGTTATTGAATGTTTCTGTTGCTGTGTATTCATCATCTCAGTGATTTTTTTTCATATAATAATTATTCACGATGTCTCAGGTTGGTCAGATACTATGATTTCTATTCTGTCATTGTCAGACTGAAACCATAACACTTCCGTGTAGCCACTCAAATACTTTTTGGTTCTGACAGGACATTGTGGTAAACAAAAATCCACCACTATTAATTTTTGTTTCTAAGTGAAGTTGAAAGAATTAGGGGGTTCTAATTAACTGTTCCACACTTTTCCACCTGTCAGGCTAAAAACTGAACTCAGCACTCAGAGTAAGATTTGCACTGTACCATCCTCCAAAGATCAAATGTTTCAGTCGAGTGCCTGTGACATTGCACAAAACAGTTGAATTTTGCAAGCAGCTGCTCTCTTCCTAATGGTTAATAATATGGTTCTGTGGGGTTCATCTTCATCAGACCTCTTAGGCCAGTTGTGGAAAGATGCCAGTAACGTACAAGCTTCAATCCTCTTTGGGGTTGGACAGCTGTTTCCTCACGTAAACCTCTGTTTAAACATGGGAAGGCTTTTGATGCCAGCAATGATTTTTCATATATTATAAGGTTGAAGGGTTAAGCCAACCAGACAGCCAGACCTTGAAAAGAAATATGTTGCACAGAGGCAGTCACAGCTGAGCAGGAGGGTATGGATGGGGCTTAAATAGCTGATGTGAGGAGTAGCTGTTCATGTAAGATGAAGCCACTAACTCAGTCCCTTGGTATCCCTCAGCAAAGCTTTTTCTGTGACAAACTGTTCCATGTGCTTGGTTTCTGGCTGATGTGCCTGCGTGTGGGTGGCAGCTCTGACGTACTGAACAATCTGGGGGAATAAGAACTTTGCACTGGCAAGTGGTCACATTATACCAATTAAAGAATTCAGTTTTGTCTCCCAGTTTCTGGCATGTAGGTGTGCAAAGGGTTTAGGTGAGGAAGGACTACTGAGTCTTTCATGACAGTGACTGGGGAGAAGGAAAACAAAGTGTTGGAAATCCACAGCCCTTACACGTGTCATTGCAACAGGTGGACATGCAGATAGGCAGTCACTGCAGCACTGGTGTTGGGTGGTAGACATGGCACTTCAGGACATGGTTTAGTGGCTGTGATAATGTTGGGTGGACAGTTGGACTTGATGAACTTAGAGGTCTTTTCCAACCCTAATGAATCTATGATTCTCTAAATGGTTTGCGTGCTAACATGGTAACATTTTCAGGGGCCCAGGCCCTGCAATTGAAAGATAGAGCAAGAGAAAACCTGAAAGTGCAACCAAAACTAGTTGAGAAAGTGAGTCGTGGAGTGGAATCTGATGTTTGACAGTGACTTTGGATGATTTAGGTTTAAGGTTTGAACCTCAGTGAGACTGAAGTAAGACAGGAGCCCTTGAACTTTGCAGAGCACAGGAAAAGAGGAACCAGGGCAAGGGCAGCTTGGTTTCATAGTCCAATCAAAACAGAAGTAATACCAGTGGGGGTCCCTTAATACAACTCTCCCATAGAAGGTGGATGTACAAAATCCTCTTTGCTCTGAGGGATACTAAACACACACCTCCTAAGTCTTAAGTGTATGGGTGTATGGGACACCAAACTCCAAGGCACTCTTAGTTTGTTTTCTCTTTCAAATAATGAAATATTAATTGAAACAGCAACTATAACTCAAGTATTCTATGTTTTCTAAGTAAATTTCTTCATTATCAGCATTGTTTTGTTTATTTGCGCCACTTGCTGCTTCTCCCAGTGGCTACTATTTTGTTGAAAATATAAGAGACTGAAGGAAGAGGAGAGGAAGAGTTCACAGGCTACTGTCTTTCCTAGTAGTCGGGGTAGGTAGGGGAGAGCTTGAGTGGCTTAGTTTGTACTGAATATCTGCCCAAAAGTATTTCCTCAGCCTCTGCCTGGGCTACTAGAGAGCTGCTGGTGAGAGTGGCAGGAAAAGAGAAGACTCTGAGACACAGGTAGAGTGAGAAGCATCTGGAAGGAGGGCTATCAATAAAAAAGCAGGTACAGCAGGAATAGTGAGAATGATGAATGGAAACCCTTCTGTGTGGCTACAGAGGGACACTGAGTGAAGCTGAAATACAGTCTGAGTGACTGCAGGGTGTTGTGAGCTGTGGAGTGAATTAGATAAAGCAAGTTAATGTCATGGTTGTAAGCCAGGTTCTGATGCAATCAGTCCTCAGTTATGATAAAAAAATACCAACTCCACCCAAAGCTGCAGTTAAAAAAGGAGTATGAAACTATCAGTCCCAAACCTTGAAGTGAGGAAGCCGAGTTCACAGCATCCCTTGCTTATCCTGAACATCTTTCACTTGTGAGTACTTACAGCTTGACCTTCCAAAACAAAATGAGACATGGTAACAAGATAAAACCATAAAAGACAACAATCCCTCAACAAATAAAACTATTCGACCCTGCAAGGGGTGCAGAGGGAAACATTTCCTTCCTTTTATTTTTCTTTTCATAGCACACTGGTAGGAGAAAATGTTTCAAAGCATATCTCTGCTTGTTGATGGAGATGTGTTTCAATCTACCCAATGCATCAAATGTCACTCACATTAGAATTAATAAGCATCAAAGTGGTTTGTCCTTTTGTGTTAAAAGCACTGAAATCCTTCCTCAGCCACAGAAAAAATTTCCAGGATAGTGGTGATCTTACATTTAACAACAGAAATTTGTGTTAAATTAAATGTAGTTGATGGAGGAATAGAAAATGCCCATGGAAGAAATTAGCCAGTAAATTAAAAACGAAGCAACAAAAAAATAGGGTCACAAACTGTAGTCTGGCAAATCATATGGCTTTTTAAAACCTGCTATTCATAAGGAGCTCAAGTGATTTACTCTCTGAAATACAGCAAAAGCTGATAAATGAGTCACCAAAATGCTTACAGTCAGTGACCGAGCAAGCAATTCTCTGCTTGATAGGGACTGCAGGGGCAACCTGCAATAATTGTGCTAACGGACCAGCAGAAGTCAGAGAGCACACAGAACTCTGTTCACAGCAGGCCGGAGCTAAGTCAAGGACAACACAGTGAGCTGGAGCCAGTTCTGTCAGAACTGGGTAGGTTCAGGAGTAATGAACTTGGGTTTGTTCTTTTTTTGAATATGATTTCTTTTGGTCAGGATGAAGCAGAAAACAGATTGGAAGTTGCAGTGGTTCACAGTTTCCTGAAGGGCAGCAGAAGACACTGTCTCAGTACTGCCTGTGAATTCCCATTACTCAGAAGCAGCTGTGAAAGGCTAAATGTTTTGCTCACACTTTCTGAGCTACTCCCTTTTCCGTGCTAGTCAGTAAGGACAGGAAACACAGTCCATCTGCCATTCATTCCCAGGTATCCTTGAGCAAACTCTCCATAAGGACTCCCTTGCCTGAAGGGAAGCTCTGGCAAAGCATCTGGGTTTGGAAAACAGAAAGAAATCTATTAACAGACAAACATCAACAAACTATTTACAGAAAATATTTACAGATCCTCACATAGGCCTGGAGTGGTAGGATGAGGGGTAATTGTTTGAAGCTGGAAAAGGGCAGATTTAGGTTGGAAATAAGAAGGAAATTCTTCACCCTGAGGGTGGTGAGACCCTGGCACAGGTTGCCCAGGGAAGCCGGGGGTGCTTCATCCCTGGGTGTGTTCAAATCCTGGTTGGATGGGTCCTTGAGAAACCTGCTCTAGTGGGAGGTGTCCCTGCCCATGGCAGGGGGGTTGGAACTGGATGATCTTTAAGGTCCTTTCCAACCCTAACTTGACCAGAGTAGGTAAATATTTTGCAGTGACTTTTACACCAACTCTTGTGGCCTTATGTAATTTATTTTGTCTGATGCTGATAAAATAAAAGTAAAAGCAGCTTCAAATATTCAAATATTCTTTTGTCTCTAATCTATCTAGGAGTGATAGGAGCAACTCCACCTCCTCAGCCACGTCCATGACATGTGAGCTGCAATCCTCTTTGGAGTCCACTGACAGCTGGTTCATCATGTAAACCTCTTACAGTGAAAAGCATGAACCTGAATTTAGTGAATCTGTCTGATAAGAGTAAACCCAGAATGGAGGGTAACAAGGAATGCACTTCTGTTTCTCAGCTGTATCTTTAATAGTGTAAGCTAAAACATCAGGGCTATGTGATGATATTATATAAATACACAATTTTGTGTCATCCACTGGCAGCACGTGGCTTTTTGCTGAGCTGCTCTGTGTGGTGTATGCTGTGCCTCCCAGTGCTTTCCAGTGCAGGCCAACAAGAGCATATGCTCTAAGCAGAAGAGGTAAAATGGAATTTATACATTTTAGACATTTTTTTCTGTCTCATGTCTACTTGACATATTGTAGTCTGTGCCCCAAAATAATCTAAATCATAACTGTAAGGAATAGTGGTGTTTCAGAGGAAAATTCTGAACATTAGTATGTGAAAAACTATTATTTTATTAACCACAAATAAAATGGCAATGATCACCCATTACAAAGCTTTCCATAGTTGTATAACAGTATTGAAGAGGATTTTACAGCCAGAAATATTCCAGCTAGCCTATTTTGACAGAAAACAGACTGTCTTGGCAGATAGGAATGATAGATTTTCATAAGGATTTGTATGTGGATCATGCTAATCACAGTTTTGAACCTATATGACTGTCAACAAAAGTTGAACTGATGTCATTAGACCTGTTGTGCTTTCCTTCAGCTGGAAATCTGATGTTTTTGAGGCAGAACACACAAGAACTCCACGTCAAAAGCAGATAACAAATGTACCAATTAATTTATAATTTAGAGTCGGACTGATCATTCAAGTTCCTTGCTATGTCAGTTCAATAAATGTTTCAGGCTCAAGTAGGCAGGATGGAGAAAAGAGATTTCTGTTTCTTCATGCTTGTTCAATACTGTGTGAATCCGGAGGGATTTCGGTCATACACACAATGCTTTGAGAAGTCAAAATTCAGTATTGACACCAGCTCCCTCAAATGCAATGGAATTTATTTGCTTGTATATGGAATTAATCATCAAGATCCTACCTGTGCTGTATACGTGTCTCGTCAGGGACTAGGTCTTCATAGTATCATGGTCTGCATCACATTTAGTCTTCGTTAATAAGAAAGTTGTAAGTAGGAGCATAGCTTGTCCTGTTGAGGTTATAGTGTTTTACCAAGATAAATTAATATATAAACTGGAATAACACTGCAGAGCTGAGATTCTAACCATACCTCTTGCAATGAAGAACAGATGTTGATGGAACTCATCCTGCCTTTCTAAATCAAGGGTCTTTTTAAACTTTTATATGTCTATATGTTTTTCTCTTAGGTTAAAATCTGTTCTTTTAGCTTTGCCATGTGTCATGGTAGTTTTTCTCTACAGCCCACACTTTTTCCTAATGCTTCTGGAGAAGATAATTCCCATAGCTTTAGTTCTTCCAATATTCTCATTAAGTTCTACATTGCTTAGCCTTAAAATCGTACAAACCCATTTTTTTTTCCACTGTGACAATGTGCTATGGGCTTCTGCATCTCATAAACTTCTTTTTTTTTTTTTTCCTGTTTGTTTGTTTGTTTGTTTGTTTTGTTTTAAAATCATTTATTTCCAATTGCAACCTACTCCTAAGTGCCATGACTCAAATGTGACACCATTACCTGGTCTTTAAAGATGTTATTTCTGCGTAGAGGAACAACCATGACTCTGTGTTTCCTTCTTAAGTGCAGAACAGCTACCTCTACACTAACTTTTAAGATCAATGTCTCACTGTGGGCTTTTTAGTGTCTCTCTTTTTCTCTTTGTTGTTATTTTGTTTATTGCTACGCTGCCTAGAGTATCCACTTACCTTTTCCCTTTGCATTTCCATCTTGCCAGAGTATCCCTCAATTTTCCTGCTTTGTCACACTCTACAGATCATTTCTTTTTTGCAGACTGCCTGTGTAGATTGTATTAAAACCACGGTTGTTAGTGCTGTGGCTGTTTGTGTCGGCAACAATTTCTGGAATGTTTTATTCAAAACATATGTGTGAGGGGCTATGTTTTGTTCTTACTATACTTTATCCCATGTTCAGGCATCTGATGTGTGTTTCAGGCTTCTCTTATTTGGAGGTGCTGCTGATTTAAGAGTGTTTTGTTTTGTTTTGTCTTTTATGAAAAAAATGGTTTTTTCATGCTTTTTAAAATGCTAACAAGTGTATTAGGTTGAAAATTAATAGATGATTCAGGTGCTATATCTTCCTGAGTAAACAAAACGCTTGTAAACTTTCTTCTTTAGATAGTTTTTAACTGTCTAAATTATCTGTGCTCCACAGCATCTCTGCCTGGGTGGGACCAGGAACAATCCTTCATCTCAACTCTTCTGCTTTTGGAGACAGACATATCTGTCTTGCTTCTTTAATGGGGTTCATTTGCAGGACCTGATGTGGGTTTTTTTTATCTGTCTCTTTGTATAGCAGCTTGGAGCCTTCTGCTTTGACAAGGGGAAGAAGACAAAGAAGCTGATGAGAATGGGCATCCGTGTCAGCGTAGGGTTTCCCCTTTTCTGATGCTGAAAAATTATTAGTTTTGACGTCAGCAGCACTGACACTTTTCCTTTTCTCTTTTCTTTTTCTTTGGCAGCACACAATGAGGATTTATTTATGTAACCTCATGTCTGGATGGCCAGAAATTTTCACGCATATATAAAGACTTATTGTCCTGAGACTTATTGTCTCAAGGACTTATTTGGTCTGAGCAGAATCCTATTTTTTGTTGTTGTTGTTGCTGATTAGTGCCCAAGGTTTATTTTGCTTTGGGACAGTGCTGATTTTTAGAACCCACGTAGCAAATATTATGGCATTTCTCATCAAGAATGTGTTATTTCAGGAGTGAGATGGAAGGAAATCACCTCTGTAAGATTGTGGAGTAACCCAAGAGTCACTCTCTATAGGGACAAAGGGAATGCAGTGTCTTTGGGGAAAGAGTCTGGCACCTGTGACTGGGAGGGAAGATGTGCATTACTGCCATCAAGAAATATGATGTGCAGTTAAATTGTGTTGCCAGAACAAAGCCATGTAGGAAAAGGAATTTCCGCCTGAACCCTGAGAGGCATGATTTTGGTGGTGTTTTTTTCTGACTTTTCAGTGCATAAGAGTATGTTCTTACCCAGAGAAGGATTACAGCTGAAATCGGGAGGATGGGAAGCTGAAGTGACATCATTATTCTTTGTTTTTGTGATCAGTTTCTCCACTTGAGGGGACACTTGCTGAATATAATTTGTATGCTACTCTGCATGAGACAAGGAAATTCAGTGTCTTTGGAGTGTACTCTTTGTAATACTTGGGTTTTTTTGGTGTGTTTTTTTTTGTTTGTTTGTTGATTTGTTTTTGTTTGGTTGGTTTTGTTTGTTTCTCTCTTTGTTATTCCTTTATTCTTCTTGGTGAACCTCACTTGAACGTGTTTTTGTAGACTCAGATCTTGTGTTTCAAATTCATCTCCCATTGCTACTGAATCAAAAAAATCTGCTTTTCAAAGCTGCTTGTTAACATAAATTAGAGAGCACCTCGTCTGACTCTGAAACCTTGAGGTACCTATAGGTATCTGAGGCCTTTCAAGAAAAAGATGTCTGGTAGCAAACCAGACCCCAACACTGTGGAATGAGTTTCCTGAGGCTTGTAAACTACCTGTGTTAACATATTACAGTGGTTATAGGGAAGGGTTATTAGAGGGAAGAGCATCATCTTTGTGCGATAAAACTTCATTTATTCTTGAATCGTCTCACTGAATATTCTCCAAGTAGAAGAGCAAATATTGCATTAGTACCAGCTACCTTTTTATTCTGCTTGGTTTCTTTAATTTGTTCCTCTGGGATTTTCAGCATTTTAAAAAGTTTTGTCTCTGATATAACTCGAGGTGAAATGCAATGACCAGTGATGTGGATTTACTCTGTATTGGAAGTTAGTGGTTGGGAAGGGATGAGGAAATAACATTTGGAAGGACTTGCTGATAGTTTGAAGTCCTAATCAACACCAAATAACTATTTTGGTGAAAAGTTTCCTGTACAAAAAAAGAGATTTCTAAATGCAAATAAAAATTATATTAAAAAAGTACTTTTTGGTACATTGTAATATAGACAGGCTTATACATTTATTAGAGAAGCAGTCTTTCTGTTTTCTCAAGGTTAATTCCCTAGGTTCCTTGCATGGTCAACATGGGAGAGAGGGAAGATAAAAATGATTTGAAGACATCTCCCTCTTTCCAGTGACTATAACTATCCTAGACCAGACTTTAGGATGGCAAAAAATACGCAAATAACCTCAATGTCTTACGCTCAGCCAGAACCTGAATTCTTAGTACCTCCATAATAATTAAAATAATGGTAAAAAAAAACCAAAACCAAAAAAAAAAAGGATTTCCTTTATAGTGAAAGAATACACATTATTTTACCAACTTAATAGAATTATTTCAATATGTGATAGCTACATCTCCCCTTACAAATGATTTATATTAAAATTTGAGCACTGTTTATTCTCTATTCTAGATTTAGAGCAAATTTTAGCATTTTTACTCTGTCTGGTCCACTGAGATCAGGATCTACATAAAAGCCATAGAACTTTTCCTAGTTGTATTACAACACATCAACCAGGATGATTCTATGATCTTATGAGAACCTGGCTATTTACCAGACATGAGGGATCTTGAACTTGCCTTTTCAATTTTATTGTGACCAAAAGGCAAAGTATAAGTCCAAGCAAGCTTACAGTAGTTGTAATTCATCATGTGGTGGTTTTAGGTTTTTTTTTTAAACAAAGCTTAATTTAATGACAACTCGAATTTTACGGTGGCCTGCTGCTTGGCTTTACCTTCTCTCTTTAACATCTCTCCAGGCACAGAAATCAGTCGCATTGTTTTGTGTTATTGAGTTTTTTGTACATCTGTCTGGTATTTTGTTTCTTTAACTCTAAGCAATGGAGACATTTTTTTCTTGGTTACTTTTTTTTTTTATTTTCTCAGTGGAAGTTGCAGGAATGAGTAATGTTAACTCCAAATTCTTACAATGAAACATGGAACCACAGTTGTTAAATGCATGTTTAAAAAAGAAGAAAAATCGCTTCTTGATGAATTCATCTTTAAGTATAGCTCACTAATTACTCTTTTCAGTCTCCAAAACTGAGGTGAGTGGCATAAGAATATATTATAAGACTGTGAAAGGCCAGAAGCATAATTACATGTGACAGTTTTCCATTACCTTGCTTAGACTAAGGGAAACAATATCAAAATAATCCCATCTCTTCATTGTGTAATAAAGCATTCTCTCATCTGGGAAGTAATTAGTGGTCTTCTTTAATGGTGCCTCCTCTTGTATTGTCCTCAAATTCAGTTACTCTGGGAGTGAATCTTCATACTTCAACATAGATTTCCCTCAAACTTTGAGACTAAAACATCATATCACTCCAATGCTTGAAGAATAACCTTCTCTAGAGACGGTCACATCATCCAGTTGTTTCTCAGACCTACCCTTCTCTTCCTGTTTCTGTCATCAAAATGCCCCATATTGCATCTTTAAGAGAGTCTGGTCAGATATAAAGTTAAAACATTACATCGTGACCACTTCCTTAACTTTTGAGATGCTTGGAGTTGCCTCACAGACTAAAAAAAAAAAAAAGAAGTGTGAAACCCTTTTATTTGTCATTACTTCTGTATAGCATCACAGTGGGTTAAGCTAAAAGGCCATCATGAATGCTGAGGAGAAATGCTGTCATTTAAAAGCCAAGTGTGCAGAATATGCCAAAGTATTACAAGAGCAGTGATGCTTAAAGTGTTGCTGATAAATTGCTTCCCTATAGCAGATTCATTTTTCAGGATGCCCTGCAGCATTCGGGAATAATACTTCTTAACAGGTTATCTGTGTAATCCATGGAGAAACCGGGGGTTTGGGATTTGGACAGATACCAATACTGCCTGCTGCTGCCTCGTTCAAATTTGCAGCTTGCTGGCAGTCGCCAGTAGCTAAACAGTTTTGGCAGCACCTGCTCCTGAAATGTGTTTTCTCCTCCAGACTGTCTGCAGTTTTTGCATTCTCTCTCCTTCAGTTTTCCAACTTTCTTTGCTGAAACAGGAAATCACAGAACCATTAAGGTTGGAAACGACCTTCAAGATCATCAAGTCCATCTACTAAATATTATCAGGACCACTAAACCATGTCCCAGAGTGCCACATCTACAAGTTTTTTGAGCCCCTCCAGGGATGGTGACTCCACCCCCTCCCTTTGCAGTCTGTTCTAAGGCCTCACCACTCTCTCAGTAAAGAAATTTTTCTTAATATTCAACCTGAACCTCCCCTGGCACAACTTGAGCCCATTTTCTCTCTTCCTATCACTAATTACCTGTGAGAAGAGAGGAGGAAACATCAGTTATGACTTCTCAGTGCAACTTCTAGTCCTTCAAAGTGTAGGGCTTTTTGGACCTGCCCCATCACTGTTATGAGGAACTGGGGTAGTCCAGGTCCCAGTTCCAATCCTCTCCCTGGTCCCTTGCTGGGTGCTGTGGGATGGACAGGCCCTGGCTGGGGAGGTCATGGCCCTGCCAGACCCAAGATCACCCTCTGCTCCTGGCTCCCTCCCACAGGGCAGCCAGACTTCACGGTGCACTGGCATGGGAGTGGAAAATGTGTGGAGAACATCTTAGTCCTCTTGGGTAGAGTCAGAGGAGCCTCAGGGAAGCTTAAGGATTAAGTACTTTCTTTAAACTCCACTCACTGCTGTGAGGTTTGGGTAAGTTAACCATGCCCTGATGTCTTCTTTATGAAGAGTTTCCCCAAAAGAGATAGGTCAAGTCTCTTGAGGAAAAGGAGCTACCAAGTCCTGGAGGTATCTGAAAATTTTATTTTTCAAGGCAGTACAATAACCGTACAAAGCCCGATTTGATTAAAACAAAAACACAGGAAGCACTCTTTTTTTCCAAGCTATTTCTGAACTTAAAATTTCCCTAGTTCTTAAAAGAGCAGAATATTGCACAAATGAAGGAGAAAAGACCAATACTGTATTTGCATCTCGGGCTGCATCAAAAGAAGCATAGCCAGTGGGTCAGGAGAGGGGATTCTGCCCCTCTACTCTGCTCTGGTAGGATCCCACCTGGAGTACTGTGTCCTGCTCTGAAGCCCCCAGCTCAAGGACGTGGATCTGTTGGAGCAGCAGCAGAGGATGCCACAAAAAATGATCAGGGAGCTGGAGCACCTCTCCTATGAGGACAGGCTGAGGGAGTTTGGGTTGTTCATCATGGAGAAGTCTCTGGGGAAACCTTAGAGTGGTCTTCCAGTATCTGAAGGGGGCTACAGGAAAGCTGTGGAGGGACCTTTTTATAAGGGCATGTGGTGATAGGACAAGGGGCAATGGTTTGAAACTAGAGCAGGGGAGATTTAGATGGGACATCAGGAAGAATTTCTTTTCTCTGAGGGTGGTGAGACAGTGGAACAGGTTGCCCAGTGATTTGGTGGAGGTCCCATCCCTGGAAACATTCCAGGTCAGGTTTGATGAGGCTCTGAGTAAATGATCTAGTTGAGGTTGTCCCTGCTCAGTGTGGTGGAGTTGGACTAGATGACCTTTGGTGGTCCCTTCCAACCCCAGGCATTCTATGATTCTATATACTCATTGTTGCACTTGTTCACTCTCCAAGTCCAGCAGAGGCGAATGAAACAAGCACATTGTGTGTGCTCTGTGTAAGTCACCATTTGTGCCTTGGAGAAGCTTAGCACACATTTCACTACATCTTTCTTAAGCACATTCTTTATTTCCCTGGGGTCTTGGTGGGGCAGGTGCTTCTCAGCAGGAGACCTACCAGTAGGTTGTGCCTCCTGCAGAGTCTTACCGTCAGGTAGTGCCAGCACCACAGTCCTCTGGGGAATCCTGTACAATCCTGTATGGAAGAAAATCAGACAAGTCAAAGAGAAAATGAGTCTGCGTTCAGTAATGTTTTCACTGCTGAATTTTTCTGACATCTTAATAGCGTATGCTTTTAAAAGGTCTAGAGGTTATTTGCTTATTTGGTTGAAGCGACATAAAGCAGTCATCAGAAAATGTCTGGAGCCTGTTTAGAGATGCAGGCTCTGGAGTCTTTGATCCTTCCCTTGACTCGTAGTGTATCAGTTGACCGTACTTCATTTGCGATGGGTAATCACCGCAGTTCCTGCATGACGTGCCACCACTGAGGAGAAAACATGATGGAAGGTTATGTCTCAGTGTGGGCACGTGTGTTTCATCATGTTGACTGATGTATGCGTACAGCTGCTTAGTGCACAGTAAACGTTTAAAACTCCGTGAGGTTGGTCAGCACAGTTTGTATCATGTAACCATTGTCCAAAAGTGAACTTTATCAGAAAATGGCAAATATCAAATCTGGTGGAAGAATGTGTTTCAAGTGCGTTCAAAAGTGGTGTAGGCTTTTCTTTGGTAGTTAGGGTTTGTTTGGTTGTATTTTTTTTTGGTTGGTTGGTTGTTTTTTGTTTTGATTCGTTTTGGTTTGAATTTTTTTTGTTTTATTTTGGTGGTTTTGTTTGTTTGTTTATTTGCTTTTTGGTATGTGTAAAAATTCATCTGATTTTCAATTTATTTCTATACTGTGCTTGTTTACAGTTATGATAACAGTAATTAGTTCAGCACATAGGACTTGTATAAATGGTCTCTGTTCAGCAAAGATGATGCTTCTGAAATTAGACTTTAGCCTAGAAGAATGAAGAAATGATAAATTAAAGTCTTGCTGTTGTTAGCAGTCTCCTGCATGATTAATTAGCTCTCATATTCTTACTCTGCCCTTCTCCTGTAGGAAATTTCGCTTAAATTTATATTGTATTTGTTATAATCTCTGAAAGGAGGGTGTTGGTCTCTTCTCACAAATCACAACTGACAGGACAAGAGGAGATGGCACCGAGTTGCACCAAGGGAGGTTTAGGTTGGACATGAGGAAAAACTTCTCTGCTGAAAGGGTTCTCAAAGACTGGAACAGGCTGCCCAGGGAGGTGGTATAATCCCCATCCCTGGATGTATTTAAAAGCCATCTAGATATGGTGCTCAAGGATGTGGTGTAGTATTGGCTCTGGTAGAGTTAGTTCACAGCTGGATTTGGTGATCTTAATGGTCTTTTCCAACCGCAGCAATTCTGTGATTTTTGGCTTGGTAGTACTCCTGGACTTTTGTTGAAAACACAGACTCACACTTAAAATGGTTTTAGTGATTATGAATTCAGGGAAGCATGCTAAATTTTGTGGTGTGGTTTGGTTTTTTTTGTTTTTGGTGGTTTTTTTGTTTGTTTGTTTGTTTTTTTTTGTTTTTTTTTTTTGGTTTTTTTTTGTTTTGTTTTGTTTTTTGTTTTTTTTTGGTGTGGGGTTTTGGTTTGTTTTTTCTTGGTTGTTTTCTTGTTTGGTTTGTGTGTGGTTTTTGTTTGTGTTTTTTGTTTGTTTCATTGGTTTGGGTTTTTTCTTTGTTTTTTTTGAGAGATTCTGTTTTTATTTTTTTATATAGTGAAATTTTCAATTAGTTCTGTTCAAAAACTGTTGATGTTCTTGCATAATATGTATGTGTCCATATTCACCTCTTCTTCAGACCAAATCCTTTCCATAAAAGTGAGAGTCATTGCTTTCTGTTGTCATAGAAATACCTCTTTTACTTGGAGTTTCATGCACGACGTAGCGTATGGCAGATGAAACAATATATTAGCTGATGTTTTAAGTGTATGCTTTTTATTATAGGGAGTGTGGCGTGATTCATCTTTTCAATATGAGGCTAAAGAATAAGCTCCAGGCAAACCTCGTGATTTGTTTCTCAGCTAACTAGGATGAGTATGGTCTTTCCCTTTCTCAGGTTCTTGTAGGATGCTTACTTTTCTTGGTGCCCTCTGCTGTACTGTGTTTGGGATTGAAAGATTGCTTATTGCCAAACAGTTCCTTCCACAAAGCCTTCCTTTGCCTTTTGTTTAAAATGACATGGAAATGCTTTAGGGAGCAGGTCAGGAAGCAGGTCCGGTGCTCAGCAGCAGAAATTGAGTTCTCTCTTTGGACTTCATCCAAAGTCCCCTCAAGACTTTTGAAATTATCACCTGCAAGCAATTGGAAACAGTGGTGCATTGCAGGTGGAACCTGCAGGACTCTTCGGCCACTGACTCTGAATGACATCCAAGGAGTAACTGTCCCATCAGTGGGAGCAACTGGAGTCTCCCGCATCTCTTCCTTACCTCTCCTGTCTCTCAAGGTGGCTAGGAGTGCAAGGGGAAACTTATTCTGCTTAAACTGTTCAAATGAGTGTAGGAGATTGAAGATTGTATCTCCACTGGTAGAGAAATGTGAATTGCTACCAAAGGAGTGTGAACCTTGTTCATCCATGGGAGCAGTTGCACAGCCACAGGTTGTTGGGGCTTCTGCAATAAATTCCCAGGACTTGTCTTTAAATCCTGATATTTTTTAATCACAGAATTAGAGAATGTTAGGGGTTGGAAAGGACCTCTGAAAATCAAGTCCAACCCCCCTGCCAGAGCAGGACAAAACTAGAGCAGATCACACAGAATTACATCTGGACAGGTCTTGAAAGTCTCCAGAGAAGGAGACTCCACAATCTCTCTGGGGAGTTTGTTCCAGGCTCTGTAACCCTCACAGGAAAGTTCTTCCTCATGTTGAGCTGGAACTTCCTGCACTTCACCTCGAATCCATTGCCCCTTGTCCTGTCACAAGGCACAAGTGAAAAGAGGTTGTTCCTGCCTTCTTGATGCTCAGCTCTCATGTATTTATAGACATTAATTAGATCCCCTCTCAGGCTTCTCCCCTCCAGACTAAACAGCCCCAGGACTCTCAGCCTTTCCTCCCAAGAGAGATGGTCCAGTCCCTTCAGCATCCTCGTAGCCTCCCTTGGACTCTCTCCAGTATTTCCCTGTCCCTCTTGAACTGGGGAGCCCAGAACTGGATGTGAGTTCTTACTAGGGCAGAGTACAGAGGGAGAAGAACCTCCCTTGATCTTCTGGACACACTCTTCTTAAAGCACCCCAGATGTGGGTGAGATCCTTCTCCAGCTTCTGCCAAGCATCTGTGGGCACCTCCATGATTCAGCAGAACCTGCTGTGTCATCTTGGGTGTGGACATCCCTCCCACAATGCTGGTTCTTCTTTTGTGTTGCTATGGAGACAATCACAAACTGTAATTGCTTGAAAGATTAGCGATGGGTGAGTGTGACTTTGACTGCAAGTAATCAGCTCAGAAAGCATCCTTCCCGGAACAAACCTATATTCCTGCAGAGAGAGACAAAATCTGGATATGCAACTGTCACAGCAGTAACCAAGTGGTTAAGAACACAACCTTCTGTTTGAAAGATTTTAATTAGAAGAAAATAATGTCCGGATGTAGCAAGTGTGAGAATGAATATTGCCACAGCTGTAGTTGTACAGGAAGCAGGCCGTGCTCTTCTTTTTCTGATGTCAATTCTACAAGGATCTTTCTATATAAATGATGCTTTATAAGTCTTTGAAGAAGTCCTTGTGGAGTCCTTTTTCTTTCCTGTAGCTTTTGGTTTTAGTTTTCTCCCAACACTTTTGAAGGAAAGTGAAATGAGACTTTATTTTTTGTGTGAAGATCTATGTGCATGTGTATAAATATAAGTATTTGTAAAGGCAATTGTTTCATAGAATCATAGAATAGTATCATAGAATCACTAAAGTTGGAAAAGACCTCCAAGATCATCAGTTCCAACCTTGTACCCAGCACTTCCATGACCACTGAACCATGTCCTGAAGAGCCACATCCACCTGCTTTTTGAACACCTCCAGGGATGGTGACTCCACCACTTCCCTGAGCAGCCTGTTCCAATGCTTTACTACTCTTTCAGGAAAGAAATTCTTCCTAATATCTAATGTGAACTTCCCCTGGTGCAACTTGTGGCCATTTCCTTGTCCTGTAAACAGGAGGAGGAACTTTTCCACTGTGAGGGTGCCGGACACTGGAACGGGCTGCCCAGGGGGGTTGTGGAGTCTCCCTCTCTGGAGAGATTCCAAACCCGCCTGGACGCCTTCCTGTGTGATCTGGTGCAGGTGACCCTGCTCTGGCAGGGGGTTGGACTGGATGATCTTTCGAGGTCCCTTCCAGCCCCTGACATTCTGTCATACTGTGATTCCATGATTTACACTGTGCCACATCTGCCAACCACTTGCAGGGCTGAGAAGCACCAAGAATGATTCTAAGAGGGTTTCTGAGCACTGCAAATGGGTTCCTTTTATATCAGGGTGTCTCTGGGCCTTCCTAGGTTTTGCTTGCAGATGATCTTTGTTATCTTTTGATGAAGTGGATGACCAGATTATACCAATAGTGTCTCTGCAGAAGTATGAGAAGGTCTTTCATTAGGCTCTCTGTTCAGGAGGTGACTCATTTTTATAATCCATGTTATTTTTTCATGATGTTTTTTCAACTTTTCTTTCTAGAGCTTTCAGTATTCAAGATTCTTTTATGCCCTAGTTTATTTTATTGTTTATAGTACTCTCATTCTCTAATTAGAGTAATCACATCATGGGGGAGTTGAGGCCCTTCTGCTTTTTCTCTAATTATTTTTGTTTTGTCAAGCTTTTCTGTTTCCTGCTGCTTGTTCTTGTCCATGTGTTTTCACTCTCTGCAAATTGATGTTGTCATGTAATAATTGTTTTCACATTATCTAAAGACCTTTTCCATTTTTACTGTACGGGCCATTCCTGGCAATCTGTGAAGCACAACAATTCTATTTAAAAGTGGCAAGACCTATACCAACAAGAGAGGATAACAAATGTGTCAAAAGAAAGACTTCTGGATCCTTCACCTCACATTCTTTCATTTAAACCACCTCCCACCAAACCTTAATCTTCTCTTTCTGGTTGACATCGCTGTGGTTGCTTTTCTCTTCAGCATTCTGGGTACTGGGCAGTCACTTACACTAGTGGTGAAGAGCTGATGAGATGGGGGATTTTCTGTAGGTATATGGATGCCTATGTAACACAAAGCAGTGGTGGCATCAACCTTTAACAATTAGAAGAAAATGGAAGTTTTCTGGTTGCTAGTCTCAGATTTTGCACTTGTCCTAGGAGGAAAAGAAGGAAAATACCAGAATCTATCCACTTAAATTTCTTGGGTGAATGTTATTCTCCTATTGAAAAAGAAAAAGAAAAAAAAAAAGAAAAAAAAAGGAGCACTTGGGTAGCTTCATGTCTCCATGTGCCAGTGCAATGTAGCACCTGAAGTGTATAATCTGCCCAACATTTGACCCGAGTACTGGATAATTCAGTCTCTCCAACTCATTCATCCTCTTCTGTTGATAGTGCAAATACAGTGCTTATGGCAGAGTTTGAATGAGCATTGTGGCCACGCGAGGCTGAAATAACCATATCCCTTTGCTCCACACCTAGCTTCTGAATGGTAACACCACTAAACAAGCAAGCTGAAGCATGAGCTGGAGGTTGTAATTTTGCAACATCTGAGTTCATGCACACCCCTACAAATGGTGAGACATTCCCCTGTCTTCCATTGTGTTATAAAGCTAAATACACAAATCATTCTTTTAGGACTGGCCTTATATTTAAAAGATTGAACTACCAGCCACTTTGGTACATTTATTTAGTTGTCTATGATTTTATAATTTCTTCCCCCTCACAGTAATAGAACCATAGAATCACAGAATGGTAGGGGTTGGAAGGGACCTCTGAAGATCATCAAGTCCAACCCCCCTGACAGAGCAGGGTCACCCAGGGCAGCCCACACAGGAACAGAGCCAGGGGGGGCTGGAAAGTCTCCAGAGCAGGAGACTC
>JAAGNO010014488.1:134515-157194 GCA_033439905.1 Ceryle rudis | reverse complement strand
CTCAGCTCCCCTCTCAGGCTTCTCTTCTGCAGGCTGAACAGCCCCAGGGCTCTCAGCCTTTCCTCAGCAGAGAGATGGTCCAGTCCCTTCAGCATCCTCGTAGCCTCCCTTGGACTTTCTCCAGTATTTCCCTGTCCCTCTTGAACCAGGGAGCCCAGAACTGGACCTAATCCTCCAGATGTGGTCTCCCTAGGGCAGAGCAGAGGGGGAGGAGAACCTCCTTCAGCCTGATGGAGACACTCTTTTTGAGCACCCCAGGATACCATTGGCCTTCCTGGACACAAGGGTCCATTGCTGTCCCATGGAGAACTTTATTGTCCACCAGGACTCCAAGGTCCCTCTCTATGGGGCTGCTTTCCAGTCCAGCAATAGCAGAAGACATTTTTTCTCTAATATCTCTGGGAGTAATAAGATCTGTGTATTGACTGTGTATCTAGTAGACTTCCTTGGGACTTTCTGGTGGTGGGTGGCTGTAGATTTGACAGAATAAATCTGAGCACGTCTGAATAATGGTGTTTTTTGTGGGAAATGTCTCTGGAAGAGCCAGGTCTTGGAGAGTGTTTTGAAAGGGCTTAATTATTTAATCTCTCCCAGAAGCCTGCCCCACAGCCAGACCCCTGTGATTGGTCTTGATTCTTCCCAGCTTTTTCTTAAGCTTTGGGATTTATATTTTTTTTGCAATGGGCTTCTTAACAATGCTAAGCTGCACTATGGCAAGAAGTAGCTTGCTTTCTGTTAATTATCTGCAGCACCAGGACTAAAACTTGACAGAAACTGTTTGGAAGGGAGTATGCTGAAGGAATGAAGTGCTTGTGCTTCAGACAAATCTTTCTTCCCAACTATGAAAGGTGCTGAGATTGTTCTAGTAGATTTCTGGTGATCCATGTCCCCAGTGACATTGATGGGACAGAAATTACCCTGTTGTTTTATGCTTTATGAAGTATATTACTATGAATTTGTATGAATATATGTAATTATTTAACTTGAGGGTTTTGCTTCACTAATATTACAGTGCAGTTGTTCCACTAAATTTAGGTGTGTAAAATATAAGTCTAATCAATGCTTATCAATATTTCACGGGTGGGTGTCAGGAGGATGGGACCAGACTTTTTTCAGTGATGTCCAGCAACAGGACAAGAAGGAATGGACACAAACTTGAACATAGGAAGTTCCACCTGAACATGAGGAGGAACTTCTTTGAGGGTGAAGGAGCACTGGATCAGGCTGCCCAGAGGTGGTGGAGTCTCCTTCTCTGGAGACTTTCGAAACCCACCTGGACAATGCGATCCTGTGCGACCTTCTCCAGGTGAACCTGCCTTGGCAGGTCCAAGTGGCGTTGGACTCGATCTCCAGAGGTCCTTTCCAGCCCCTGTCATTCTGGGATTCTGTAATACTGTGACTATTTTAGGTGCCACTTTTAGGATAAGTTACATTTCTCTTATTTTATCCAGTGGAGTCCCCAGTGACTATAAGGAAGTAGCTACCATGACTGGTTGAAACTTAATGAAAACCTTAATTTAGGTGAACAGCATTCTTAAAGATTATTTAGTTATAGAATCATAGAATCATAGAATTGTCTGGGCTGGAAGGGACCTTCGGAGGTCAGCCAGTCCAACCCCCCTGCTGAGAGCAGGGACAGCCTCAGCTAGAGCAGGCTGCTCAGAGCTTCGTGATTAGTTAGATGAGCTTGTACCAAAATGTTCTGTAGAATTGTAGTAAATCATTTTACTGCAGAATTACTAGTTTGTTGTGTTTTTTGTTTGTTTGTTTGTTTTCCCTTCAAAGATATCACTTCAATTTTTCCAAATTATTCAGCTCAAGGTCAAAAACCAGTGGTTTTACAGAGAAGACACCACTACTGAAGGTTTCCTCAGAGGAAAACGGGTGAGTTATTTTCATTTTACTCAAAATATTTTTTTTTTCTAAGAACTCTTCCATTCATTTGTGCATGGTTTTCTTATATCCTGACACCAAACCTGGTGGGAAATAAAGTGAACGGCAGGAGTTGTGAGCAGAGATTTACTCTGTAGGTCCCTGAGTGGAAAGAAGGGGCTGTAAATGGGGAAGAGAAGGATGTAAGGTCTGAGGTCAGGGTGATGAGAGAGCCCTAAGGATGTGCCATTGCACGTCATGTGCTCTTATTTCCTCCATTGGTGTTATATCAGGTGCACTGAAAGACATAGCAGAGTTATAGAAAGGGTCCTTATAGGGGGTTTACACACAAATCCTGAGTTATATCTGCCTGGTGCATCAGAGAGCTGGTCCTCCCAGGTACATGTAAACACCACGGGACCCTTTCTTTCCTTCCTTCCTTCCTTCCTTCCTTCCTTCCTTCCTTCCTTCCTTCCTTCCTTCCTTCCTTCCTTCCTTCCTTCCGTCCCAGTCTACCCAGCTGTGTCACCAAGGGGAGCTTGGTCTGTACTGAATAATTAATCTATGATTATTTCCATTAAAATCTCTCACAGAGAGTGTAAGGGTACACAGGGCCAGTTGGATCTACTACCTCTTGAAATAAACCACTGTTTTGTTTTATTGTGTTTACTGAAAATGTGTGACAGGTTGCAGTGCATGGCTCTTCATAATCCAGATTTTAACACAGATGATGATTCATGGGACAACAGCTCTGCAGAATTTGAGCAAAGGTTTCAACTGGGAAATGAAATGACGAGTTTGTCCAGATCCGCTTCTTCTGAGAAATATGAAATTTTGGACAACCTTCACGTCAAGTTCAATTTATCAAAGATGAGGTCTGAATTAAAGCATTTATTTATTTATTTATTTCCCCCTTTATTTATTAATTTTGCTTTTAATTTCTGCAGGGATTATTTTTTAAGTATAGATGCCTACAAAATGATTTGTTTTCTGCAAATTAATAAAACAAGACCTCCATATTATAGGCCACTGATAGTTTATAAATAAACTCTAGTGAAATTGATTATAGCCTGTACCTAATGATCAATAGCTCCTTGATCTTACAAGCATCAATCATAGCACCTAGTCTAAATTCGTAATTAAATACTTTCTGTAGTGGTTTTAACATTTCTTTGAAACCATTTCTTAAAAGCCCCTAGGTTGATCCCACAGTTTATGGACCAGGCTGCCCAGGGAGGTGGTTGAATCCACAACCCTGGATGTATTTAAAAGCCATCTAGATACGGTGCTCAAGGACATGGTGTAGTAGTGGCCCTGGTAGAGTTAGACAGTGGTTGGACTTGATGATCTTAAAGGACTTTTCCAACTATAGTGATTCTGTGTGATTAATGCTGAAGCTTGATTCTTTGTGATTTATCTTCCAGTCTTCTGTTGCTTTTATAAAATTCTTTTCTTCAATTAAAATAAGCATCTAACACAGTTTTTCCATAGTCATTATAGTAGCTTTTCACATACCCACAGTGCAAAATCTGAGTATTTTTCTGTCTTGAAGTACGTGAATTTATTTCACTCTTTTTCTTTTGCTTCATTTAGTCATGGAGGAAATTGATTATATATTAGAAGATACCAACGTAGTAAGAGCTTAAGTTCAAATTTTCTCAAATTTTTTTTTCTGTCCAGGATTTAGCAAGCAAACCATTTAATCTTGGATACTCATTCTCTCTGCCCCTTACAGAGTTTCAACACTTCTTACTAGTCTGGTTTGGCCTTTGTAACTAGCTTTGCAGATTGGCACAGAGCCCAGTGCTGCATGTCCACATCTCTGTGTTGATCCATGGAGCCTTTCCAACGAGTGGTCCATGCATCTTTTCCCAACCTGCACGTTCTCTTTGCTTCTTGCTTCATGATTGTTGTCCTCCTTTCATCGTGGGTATGGTATAGGGAGTCTAATTAATGCCTATAAATGCATAAGGGCTGGGCGTCAAGAAGGCAGGGACAACCTCTTTTCACTTATGCTTTGTGATAGGATGAGGGGCGGTGGATTCAAGCTTGAGCACTGGAGGTTCCAGCTCAACATGAGGAAGAACTTCTTTACTGTGAGGCTTGTAGAGCCTGGAACAGACTCCCCAGAGAGGTGGTGGAGTCTCCTGCTCTGGAGACTTTCAAGACCTGTCTGGATGCATTTCTGAGTGATCTGCTCTGGTTTTGTCCTATTCTGGCAGGGGGGTTGGACTCAATGATCTTCAGAGGTTGCTTTCAAACCCTAACTTTCTGCAACTCTGTGTATTGTGTGAAGTTCCTCTCTCCTGCACTGCTGCGGAACAAATAGGGCAGGGGGATTTCAATGGCTGCAGTTAGTGCAATAGGAACAGATGTGAAGAAGTTTGGCAGGCGTCGTTCTTCACGCCCGCGGTAGCTTTCCCTGGTATTTGAAGGAACAAAGACATTGTGTGGGAGTGTAGCATCTATTGTTTCTAGTACAGCATAGGTTTATAATCAGGGGAGTAGCGCATTTTTTTTCTGGCAGAACTTACCATGAAATATTTCCATCACTCTAGTGTTGATTCTACATATGAGACCAGCTCCTCGCCTGGCATAAATCAGCATAACTCTGCTGTGATAAAAAATGGAGCTAAACTGCCTAACATCAGACACAGGCGAGACTAAAAATCATTTGGTTGAGAGCAGGGAATGAAATACCTTCCTAGATTTATAAATCATGCATTTCCAACTGAAATCCAATAGGATTGCGCCACAGGCTTATATGTCAGCACGGGATTTGGCACCGAGTTTGTACTTGCATTGCCGTGCCAGATTAGCGTTGTAGGAAGAGACAGATTGCAAACCACGGGTGAGTCAAAGGCTGATCACTTCTCAACCATAAGCTGTTAAAAGCGCTGCTTCCTTAATACAAAATGTCATGAAAACATACAGATGGGAGGAAAAGAGCCTTCTAAATTCTACATTTAATAAGATAGCCATTTCCAAAAGTCTTTTTTTTTTTTTTTTAGTTTCTCTTGCTAGCTCCTTTAGATAACTTTCTGTTGTGCACAGAAAAGTAGTTACAAATTTATAAAGGCTTCATCATTTTTTATTTCTTTTGTGTCTTAAAATCAAGTTATTAGTGCTTCTTTTTTTTTTTAATAATAATTTTACTTATGATCATTATTAGAAATGATGATTTCAAAGTGTAAACAGAACTATCAAGTAGATAAAAGCTAAGCCAATCTGGAGTAGGCTTTAGTAATTTATGACATAATAAATTCTCAAAACCACCAGAATAGAACAGACTGCATGCAATGTAGGGATGTGGAGATTAGACAAGCAGAATAGAGGATGCATGATTAAGCTGCCACTAGGTGTTGTCCATAAATCACAACAGTGCCAAAGGAAGTTATCAGTTATGAGGTGATGATAATGGCTTTTCTTGTCATTCCTCTCTTTTCAAGCCTTTATTATCTTCTTCCCCCACTCTGACACCTTGTTTTTCAGTAGAGTGAGGCTACCTGGCATTTCTGGAAGAAGCCACCTGACTAGTTTCCTTCCCCTCTTTCCCTGCCTTCTCTAGATTTTCATGTTTTGCAAAGTCCTTGTAAAGCTGCTGTCATCTCATAGGATATTGTAGCCTGTTTGCATCAGTTTGTCTGTGGTAACTTATTTTTATTAACCACTTTTTGTTTGTTTGTTTGTTTTTCTGTCTGTTTGGAGACTTTAGAAAATAATGTTTTTAGAAAATAATGTTTTCCAAAAATGGGCCTCCAGTCACTTATGTAGCTTTCAGTCAATGAGCTTGATTCATGGTCTTATTTCCACTGCGATCAAAAATTATTTCTGACTCTCTTCAGACTACTCTGCTTTAATATGTTGTTCCATAGCATCTGTCAATGCAGCTATTTATTGCACTGTTCCTTTCAAAACTAATTAACTTAGTAACTTGAAATGTTTTCCTTCTTGCTTGTCATCGGGCTTAAATCAAACCTTACATTTGTCATTCTGTCAGAAAAAAAAGTGTTTGAATGTTTATTTCTGAAATAAATGGAGTAAGAACATCAATGCCTTCAATTAATGAAAAGATGTAATAATAGCAAATCACCAGAAAGAATTCTGAAAATTATGACATCTGTGTAATGGACTGATGGGCAGTCAGAAAATAATTAGTTAAAAGTTGCCTTTTACGGTAAGATTAGGTAATTTAAAAGTGTTACAACTCAAGGTTTCTTACTCAAGAGCAGGAACCCATGTAGTCACCAAGGCTTCCCAAGAGGGTGACCTTGCGTTGTGGTGTCCATAACTCTGATGTGGTATATTGGCAACCATAAATGCTTACCACGATGCTTCTGAAACAACAGAACTATTAAGGAAACAGAAAAGATTTGTTTTAAAGTAGCCTTATAGTAAATACATGTTTCTTATATTTCAGGTGCTGTTTAAAATTCCTAAAAGTCGCAGGCCTTTTTGTCTTTGTAGTTGTCTGCTCCGTAAGTATTGACTTTGGGATCCTTCCTCAAACACCATTTCCTTAGAATTAATTAAAAATGATGTGTGATATTTGAGCTTAGCTAATAAATGAGCTTAGCTAATAATAAAAAAAAAAGTCTTGAGGGTGAGAGCAAGATAACAACAACAACAAAAAAAATACTGTGTAGGGCTTCATGTTTCATCAGACCATTGTCTGGTGCACTAGTCACCACACTGGACAACATGGTAGAGTAAGTAGTTGAGTTTGAAAAGGCATCTTAAACTCAAATTTGGATGTCCTTGAAGTTAGGATGGGTCTTTAGATACTGGCTAACACCTGAGGAATGTTCATAGGAAAAGCCATGTTGGGGAGGATGGCAACAGCAGCTCTCCATGGTGTGAAAGGCAGAAGGCCACAGGGAGGTAGGTAGCTTCCTACTGGGGCTGCCAGGGTGCTGTCTTCCCCTACCAAAATCTTCAAAATCTTAGACTGCAAGACTTGAGAAACACTTCAAAAAGCTGGAGTTTATCCTTTTAGCTGCTGTGAGGAATTCTTTTTTGGGTAGCAAGGCTTCTGTGTCAGAGACAAAATAGATGACTCTGCATTTCCTCCTGTGGATGTGCTTTCCAGATAGATCCTTAAGCTCACAGCTTTGTCCTAAGAGTCACTTGGATAAAATATATGGAGCATGTGACTTTGGCAGTAAGCTTACAGAAGGAATATTTATTACTCATCTTTAAGCAACCCAGTATTGTTTTTCAGCTGTGGTAGAAATACAGTTATTCCAGTTATAGTTATTGCTCTCTACTAGTACCTGAAAGGAGCTTGTAGTGAGGTGGGGGTTGGTCTCTTCTCCCAAGTAACCAGTAATAGGACGAGAGGAAATGGGCTGAAGTTGCACCAGGGGAGGTTTAGGTTGGATAGTAGGAAAATTTTTTTTACTGAGAGAGTGGTGAGGCCTTGGCACCGGCTGCCCAGGGAGGGGGTGGAGTCACCATCCCTGGAGGGGTTCAGAAACCATGTAGAAGTGGCACTTCAGGACACGGTTTAGTGGTCATGATAATATTTAGTAGACAGTTGGACTTAATGATCTTGAAGGTTGTTTTCAGCCTTAATGATTCTGTGGTACCTGAAAATACTGCAAGCAAGCTTGTAATTTAATGTAGAGTTTGACAGAGTCTTGTTTAAGTACCTGGATAGGCTTAGCAGGTACTGTTCATCTTTTGTGTTATTAATTAATGTTTGGTTTTTATCCTTGCCCTAGATTTTATTTGGCATTTATCCAGATCAAGGTGTGTCCTGGCAGATGTTGGCTGTATCACCTCTGGAAAGCTTCTGTATCCTTCCTTCACTGAAAAAAAAAACCCCAAACCTGAACTGAAGTTTCATTGGTAAACTCTTTGAATGGGTGGGTGTTTTCTTCCTGAGAGAACTGGAATTCTTCAGACCCTGGGCTGCACTTCAGCTTGCCCTTTAACACAGGCCACAGCTGTGCTCTCTGTCCAAGTCACACTGAGAGATATCTGTCTGGGGTGCCTTGTGGTGCCCATCCAGTCCTTATGCCCAGACTCTGGAACCTACTGGGATCAAGACCCAGTAAATAGCTGGGACCATAACTAGGTCATGCACCTGACTGAAGGAACTGCACCCCAGACTGATTGGCATCTGTAACTGTAGTGTAAACTTGGACCACGATGTTACCTATGATGTTACTTCAAAAGCTGGAAACTAGATGATTCATGGATATGTCTCCAGAGCAACTTAGCCCAACCATATGTATGGATCTGTAGATCTGTAGATATATTTCAGTGGAGCTGCAGATTCCTTTACAGATTTTCCATGCCAAATTGCTCACTAGTGAATTTAAGCCCACAGATTGCCAAGAAACTCTTAAAAGAACAAGCAATAGAATAACCCCACACGAAAATGATTCATTGCAGATGAATGCAGACCTGAATTGTGAAAAGTCTTTGAAGGATGAAGATTCAGGTAGTAAAAAACCCAAAAAATTTTGCAAAGAAACCTTGTTCCCACTATAGTTTAATCAGTCTGGTCCACAATCTGTTTGGCTTTTATTCTACTAGTGTTAAAAGATGGTTTGTTTACCTGTAGATATATTTCACAAGTTCCTGGGAGGCATCTTGTTTTGAAAGGGTGTGGTAGGATTAAATTTTTGACTTTTTTTTTTTTCTTCCATTGAGCTGGGCAGTTCCATGGCTTTGAGCAGGGAGAGACCATTGTAAATAGATTCAATTAATAGCATTCTCACTGTCACCAGTAATGACATGATGTAACACAATAATTGGGAGGGTAAATGAGGAAAAAAAGGTTAATGCTTAAGGGCCATTAAAAGTTGAGATTCCTTTTCAGAGAAAAGCAAGTCAACGTTTAGTAGGACCAGTGACGACTTCAACTGTAAACTCTCATCTATATCCTGTTCATATTAATATCTTTGTACTCCTTGAAACTATTGTTGAATATGTATATATGTGTGGTGTTGAACAGCACCAGGGTTGTCACGGCCCAGGCTGCCAAAGGAGGCTGTGTTGGCAGCAAGTCTTCAAGTTTTAGTCCACTGCCATAGCTTAGCTTGAGGATTTCCTCTCTTTCCACAGATTTTGGGTTGGAACCGTAGCTGCTGCATTGGACACATTGACTCTGCAACCAATTATTCCTTTGTTTGTTCCAGGGAAGTGATGGTGGGACTGGAATTTGAGTGCAAACAGGAATTCCCGTATTTCACATATTACTTACTGTGTCAGGATGCTTTGACCCAAATAGCTTTCAGGCAGTCAGAATACATTCCCCTTTCTTACTTGACAAATATGGAGCTGAACCTTCTTAGTTTGCATTGTGTGTGTTGGAAACTGGATATTCTGCCTCCTACCTGAGGTCACTGATCTGGAGGAAGAAATATGAAGAGCAAGTAATCCAACAAAGCCATGCTTCATTTTCAAGGTGACGTGATAATTCAAGCAGAAGGGTCAAGGGGAAAGATTTCCTTTCTAAATGAGATTTGGAAAAGGCACAGTTCTTAATGTTACGTCACAGCTGCTGCTGGTCTTCATTTGAGCAGAAGTAAGCTCACGTGGTTGTCCTTCCCTTTGTTGCACAAGTGAAGGAAGTGTTCACCTTTTTGGCTGGGCTTGGATGACATCAACTATTCACACAGCAGTGGTTTATACTGGCTGCCAGATTGTGGTATTCCCAGTGGATGTTCATTAGTGGACATTAGTGGTCTAACAAGAAGTTCTAACAAGAAGTTCATGGTAGTCTGGCAGGTATGATGCAACAGTCCTTGTCACAAAACCCTTTGAGGTTATTACTTGAGACTGTTTTGGGTGGAAGATGAGTCTCTTAGCTCATATGATGCCAAATTATGCAACTGAACACTCTTTACCTCTTGCTTACATCTCAGAAACTGTTAAGAAGTGTTGCATGGTTACTAACAACTATACATATATATATATTTTTAATTCCTTCCTCTCATTTCTATTTCTTTGCAGAAATGCCCATGCACATTGTTGTGTGTGTTATGGATGTGTTCTCATGAATACAGTGAGTCTGCATACACTAGAAAAATCAAAAGTCTGAAATACTTTTAAAAAACAAATCAAGTGACCCCCTTTGGACTCCATATCCTTCTTCACCCTGGTGTCAGACATTTGTGGGTTTTCTGTCATGCCCATTAGATCTCAGGCTTGCTCAGAGGTAGAATTTTCTGTCTCCGATGCAGGGAAAGCCCTGCATCAGCTTGTGTGGGAGTGATCTGCTTTTCATATGACCTCTCTTCAGCCCTTTTCCACTTGTTCTAGTTCCCATTTGTTATTGTTTCTACACCTTTATCTCTTGTTTGGATTTATTCTAGATGGTTTTCTTCCCATTATCTTCTTGTTTTTTTAGCTTACTTTATCTTCCTTTGTTTTGCCCATCCTTATGGGTACAAACTTGGCATGGAACCTAGAGGTGTGCTGGCTGAAGTGTCTGAAAACAAGATCATGTCTTTTGTGAATTAATAGAAGCTTTCTGAGTCTGTAAGATACTTTGTTGTGTCGTTTTAGGGGTGTGTTTGGGTTTTGCTTTTTGGTGTGGTTTGGTTGGTTTTTTTTTTTTCATTGTTTGTTTTGTTTTGTTTTAATACTGATCTCCCTATCAGCACCAGATACAAATTCAATAGATTTAGTACAGGTTTTGAAAACAATGATAAAATTGTTCCATTTTGACAACACTTGGGATTTAATGGCTTACAAATGATTAAAGTCAGCTCTCTCATGCCAGAAAAAGTATGTTTATACAGAAGTCTGGCTAAAGAACCCTTTTCTGCAGGAAGCAAGATTTAATATCCTTACTGATGTAAATGGGTGAAGCATTCTCAAAGCTTCTTCTCAAAGGCTCTAAGTTAATGGGGAGCATCAATAATTAATCAGGTGGTGTGCATTTGGAAAGTGGATTATAGAAAGAGAAGAAGAGAAACAGAGTCTGAATAAATTCCAACATTTCTTAGTTCTGTTACATGCATCTATTCTAAGATGTGAACATTTTGATATATTTTTCTGTAACTGTTTGGCCATTGACACCTTCCAGTAACTTCTCTTCATTAACTGATAGACCAAAATGTGAATGAGAAATACTCTTGTTCTTCTCCATAGCTTACATAGGTTTTCAGGTTTGAAGAGTCTTCTGAAATGACAAATATACTCTGTGTTCCTTCCTTTGTTTCCAATAATTTCTGCCCTTATCTAAGCAAAATTTATTTATTTTTTTTTTTCTCCAGCAATGGGGAACAAACATCTGGAGCAGAACTATGAACTAACTTTTTGAATTGAACTAGGCTTTATGAAATTAACAGGTAGTGGGGATTCATGGGTGCTATTAAGGAATTACGCGATCAAATAGTACACTGCCTCTCTGGCATTTAAAGAAGTGTCCCTCTCCCTGATATGGTGCTGGCTTTTTTTTCATGGTACCTGATACCATTATTGTTATTTCTGGGTTTCTCTACAGTAGTGATATTTTCTTTTTAAAAGAAAAGGTAAATCTTCTTCTAGCAGATTTCTGTACACCTCACTGGGCTGTGAGTTTCTGTCTCTGTCCCTGACAAGTATTTGTGCAACAATCTTGTTTGCTTCCCTCTCAACCTCTGTACTTGTGCCAGTTCCTGTTAGAGGTGAGGGAAAGTTAGATCAGTCCAGGTGAAGCAATTTCAGACTGATTGTCATAACTTCCTTCTCTTGGACTTGAAAACTGATAATAAATGGGGAGTGGATTCTGAATTCTTTCCGAGTCTGGTCAAGGAGCTTGCATTTTTATAAATATATTTTAAAGCATTTCAGTCGTGATCTGATTGTTTGCTTTAAGTGTTTGATATCTCCTCGCTAAAATTTTGGAACGAGAGTTTACGTTTTGCAAGGTATATATTTGTACAGCACCTAGTGTGAAGGGCTCCTTACTCGCTGTTTATGTGAAAAAGGAAAGTTAATGAAAAGACATCATTTCAAGTCATGGCTGAAAGGGTCCCTGGTCAGTCCATATCAGGAAAAAAAAAAAAAAAAAAGAGATATCTAATTGACTAGTCAGTGGCTACTTTTGCTGGCTTACCTCCCTCCTCAGTAGCTCTGAGAGACTTCATCACATCTGGTCCAGGATGAAGATCTCAAACTCAGAAAGCAGATGCATCTCTATAACAATAGTATGTTTCAAATTATATCAAAGGCTAGGTTTCTCATTTCATTTGGATTCAGTGGAACTAGTTAGAACAGTCCTGGAACCTCCAGCACAAGAAGGACATGGGCCTGTTGGAGTGGGTCCAGAGGAAGCCACAAAAATGATCAGAGGGCTGGAGCACCTCTCCTGTGAGGATAGGCTCAGGGAGGTGGGGTTGTTCAGCCTGGAAAGAGGAGGGTCCAGGGAGACCTTAGAGTGGCCTTCCAGTACCTGAAGGGGGGCTACAGGAAAGCTGTGGAGGGATTTTTTTACAAAGGCCTGTAGTGACAGGATGAGGGGTGATGGTTTGAAACTGGGAGATTTAGGTTGGAAATCAGAAGGAAATACTTCTCTCTGAGAGTGGGGAGACACTGGCACAGGTTGTCCAGGGAAGCTGTGGATGCTCCATCCCTGGAAGTGTTTAAGACCAGTCTGGATGAGGCCTTGAGCAACCTGGTCTAGTGGGAGGTGTCCCTGCCCATGGAAGGTGGGTTGGAATGAGATGATCTTGAAGGTCCCTTCCAATCCAAAGCATTCAAAGATTCTATAATTCCACATATGGAAGATTATGGGGAGACTCTGTACCAGGCAGACATAAGCTGGGTAGCTGTGTTGATCTTATCAAATTCCTTGCTGAAGTTCCATGAGTTTGAATGAATGGTACAGTTGTGTTAATCATGGAGCAAGAGAAGATCACTAGGAAAATTCATAAACATGCCATGACCATGAGTGACACTGAAAATCACCCTTCCCAATCCCTAAACCAGAAGTATATATAGAAAGAAAGACTAGGAGGCAAAGTCAGATTTTTCAGACATTTCAATTTCCATGAAGGTCCTAAAAATGGGTTCTCCCAGGGAGAATAAATTAATTTAATGAATAAAACAACCTCTCTAATCCCTTTAGTTCTTTCTCCACATTGATTACTTTTTTTTTTTTTTTTATTTTGTAACTCCAGTTCCCTACTGTCTGACACGCCTCCATCATTTTTCTTCATGAAACACATTTAAAAATCATTTCTGTTTGTTGATGCTGTTGGGAACACACTAAGCGTTTTGGCCTGCAGACAGTGTTCAAGCTGCTAAGTAAATGTATGAAGAACAAGACCACGTGCAGAGGGAAGAAAAGCAGCAGAATCTCAGGGCAACACTGAGAAAGTGCTGTATAAAAAAAAGAGTTTATTGAGCACTTACAAAAATTCTAGAATTGATGGAGCACAGAAAGAATGGATGGATCCAATGTAGACAAAAATGGAACCAAATAGATGACACTCCAAAAAGGAAAAGGGGTAAAAAAAAAAAGGTTATGGAGTGTTCTTCAGATGGAGAAATCAAAAGGTGTAGAGAAGCATGTGCTTCAACTTGGTATATTGTGAAGGGATGAGGTAAACCCAACCTCATAAGATACAAACAGGGATAGGACAACAAAAGACAAAACTGGAAAGAGTGATGCTGATATAACTACAGTTAAGGGCAACATGTAGAAATAAATCCTAAGACCCTGGCAAAACATCTTTAACATGGTAATATCCTGGAGAAACTAGTATGGGTGACCTGGTCATAAATCAGGATCAATAGTATATAAAGAAACTTGTTGAAAAACAGCCGTAGAATTCTCAAGGTGTGTTTAACAGTAGGCTGAGTAGATGATACAAGTGGATGTTAAAGAAAGCATAAAGTCAGCCATCTGCATGCACATATAAGAGGGAATCTCTGTCAATCATGACTTTGCAGCTGTCTCTGTGCATCCTGAATTAATGGCATGATGGAGGGTTGAGGAGGGACTCAGTATTTAGGGAGTTGCTCATCTCCATTACATCTGAGTTAGTCATCCATAGTTAATAGAGAGAACTGATGTTTCTCTTGAACAATTCCATCCCATTCCACCACGTTATCTACATAAACTATGAAAAAATGAAGTGACATGAGGTGACACTTGCACACCTTTCAATGCCTTCTAGGAGCAGCTAGTCAGAAAACCAGGATCAGAGAGAACAGCTCTTGGTTAGCTCTTAGCACTGGACCCAATCTGGTGCCAGACGTAAATACAGACAGACACAGTGTAGTGGTGCACAGAGTACACACAGCCCCAAATCCCTTGACAGGATAATTCACAGCAGCAATATAATTTCAAGAATGGGACTACATAAAAATAAGGCAGCTTAGCTGAAGTGAAATAAAAAATAACAGCTCTGGCTGTAAATCTTGTCAGGGAGATTTTATTTTATTTTTTTTTGCTTTAAAGGGACACAGTGGAGGCCACAACACAATAAAAAAAAGCTCAGAAAAGACAAAAACCACCAGCTTGATGAAGTTAGGGAATAGAAGGGGATATTAGAAGTAAAAAGGTAGTTTTCCCAAAAGGTAGTCAGGCATGAAGGATTAAAATATAGAGGAAATCACATTCTGGCAATTGAAGGGAAATATAAACCCAAGATGAGGCAGAACAAAAATATTCTGAAGAGCAGCTTGATAAAAAAATACCTCATTTTGATTCATATAAGCATGGCTGAAGTTTTCTCCCGCTTTGCTTTGATTCCACCTTTCATAGAGGTTGTGATCTGCTGCAGTTGAACAAAGGAATTATGACAGAGTCTCTAAATACTCTTTGGAGAAAGAACTCTGCTGGGATTTCTGAGCCTTGGTGCAGACAAGTGAATGATGTTCAGTTCCACTTGCAATCAAAGGAGAATCTGTTTTGCTAGGGCTCTTTCTGAGGGTTTTATAAATGCCCAGAAAGGAATGGAAAAAAATTCTTAAGTATCCTCATCTTTATAGGAAAAGAAGGAAGGAACCACTCTTGAAAATAAGGTTGGTTTTTTTTTTTTCCCTTTTTAATTTTAAGCATCCTTTATAATAGCTCCTGAATGTGTCATCAAGGTAATTACAGGACTTATTTTTAAAGTATTGCTTAAAAGGGAGCTGCCACAATTATATGCAGCTGAAGCTTTTTGAGACATAAATTATTGGCTACACTCCTAATAAAAGGCAGACTGTCAAGAGGTGTCCCAAATCATTGGGTTAATGACTGTAGGTCAGTGGGCCTTTTAGCAGGTATAATTGATGTCTCTAGTCAAAGGTATAGCTGCAGTTCCAGCTGAGATTAATATTATGCATTAATAGAGACACAGAAACCCCATGATGCCAAATCACACTTAAAACCTTCAGAACCAGAAAAGAACTGTTGTAATTTGTATTAGTGTAAATTCTCCTGACTGGAACTGGTCTCCTGATTTGTTGCATCTGAGGTGTGGGGTTTTTTGTTTCTTTTTTTGTTTTATTATTATTATTATTATTCTTTCCTGTGCTATTTCTTCAAGTAAATAGATGCTTGGGAGGTTCATTCCTACTGAATGGCACGTGAGTGATATTGGTAGTGATTGCCCTGCTTGCAGTGCTAAGCAGGGTGAGAAATTACTTTCTAAGACTGTGGCACTTCAGGACATGGTTTAGTGGTCATGAGAATATTTAGTAGACGGTTGGACTTGATGATCTTGGAGGTCATTTCCAACCTTAATGGTTCTATGATTGTATTCTATGAACGCATTGGCTGTTCACCTGCCACTAGACCTGCTACGGCCTTTGTTTGAGGTTAGTACAAGACACATCTCTTTTCTAGATACCAGTTCTCCTACTGGGCATGTGGACAAATGCAGAAGTTCCTTTAAAGTTGAAGGACCTCTGCAGAATGTCATAAAGCTTTCCTGATTAGAGACTTATCTACTGTGGATGGCCTTACTGGGGCTCATTGGGAAGCAGGGCATAGCATTGCCCTGAGTTCCCTCTCACTGTGTTTTTTTCTTTTCCTGTTAAAATTTCTGAGTTCTGTGGGCAACAAAGTGTCTTTCTCTGAAAATCCTTCTGGTAGGAATGTGATCTTGTACAGTTTGTTTTTCAACAGATTTACTCTTTTAGTGAGGGTTGGGGAGCACTGGAACAGACTCCCCAGAGAGGTTGTGGAGTCTCCTTCTCTGGAGACTTTCAAGACCTCTCTGGATGCATTTCTGAGTTATCTGCCTTAGTTTTGGTCCTGCTCTGGCAGGGGGGTTGGACTCAATGATCTTTGGGGGTCCCTTCCAACCCCTAACATTCTGTGATCAATTAAATGCTAGATATTAAAACTGGTAAGATACTCAAGCATGTGATGAAATCACATGATTTCAACAGAAGACATATGGTAAAAAGCAAATCTCTTCCCTTCTTAGGATTTGTGTGTGTGCCTCTGTGTGTGCAATGTCCTAGCTTTCTATCTGGTCACAGATGGGAGCAAAACAACTACAGTATCGCTCTGTTATAAAAACAAACAGACTGTGAAGGGTTTAAAAGCTCAGGCTTTCCTTCTTCCCCAAACCCACAGGGATGCTTCTTTCTCAACCATGTTTAAATAGCCCTAGATGTATTAGGACTAACAAAGCCAGACTTCCAATGGATTTGTGTCTCATGGTTGGCTGATTTCTCAGTTATATTAAACTAACAATGTAGATTGACCACACCTCATGCTAGATATTCAAGAGAGAGGGAAGAAAAAGATGAGGAAGCTGGAGGAGAAAGAGTCTTTGAGCCCTCCAATTGAGAGGAGCTTGAAAATGCATCTTTCAGATGTTTGAAAGATTGTGAGTAACATTTTGATCAAAAAGCAAATCCTTTGGCATGAAGAGGATGTTGATTCTGGTTTAGTTTTCCCCATGCTTGGAGCTTCCACAGTGCTTTCCCCAGTACAAATTCTGTGATGTTTAAACTGCTGAGCTAATCACGCAGCCTTTCCTCTAGTGCAAGCACTTGAAGAGCCTCACTTCTCTGCCTCTGTGTATTTCTAGATGTTATTTTGGAATTCGGTACATCTACAGTGTCAGCTGAAGGCACTGGTGAGCTCAAAAGTCACTAGGAAAGGACAGATGTATTTGTTCTGAATCCATAACTCCTGTTTCCTTGGAAACGTGGCTAAAATTCTACTTGGTGAGGAAGTAGACATCTATTTTGTTCTCTTCATAGTTTCTTAAGCATTTTACTTGAAGAATGTGTTTTTCAACATAAGTTGACTAATCTATATTATTTCTTTTTCCTGAAATTTGTAGAGCCTATGCTCATTTTTACTGGAAATGTACACCTTAACAACTTTATGACCAGCTATGAACCTGACTGATTTTCGTGATTCTGCTCTGTTGAAGTTAGACATAGGAGGCCCGTTTGTAGCAGACGTAGTTGATCAGCAATCAGAGGAATACATTGTAGTACAAATCAGCCAGAATGAAGATGCCGGATCGAGGAGGAGACACCAGCAGCAGGTGATGGTCTTTAAATGTGCTGTCACTTTTTCTGAGATGTGCTTTTATCACTGAAATTTCCATTGATGTTCTGTGGATTACGCGTTGGTGCTTTTCCCAGCTGTGAAGTGTGTCAACGTCAACACTACAAAACTGATTTTGATAAAAGTTGCATCTTCCTTTGTCTTGATAAGATTTCTTTTAGCTTCCTATGTTAAAATTTTGTAAAACTTATGCACCTTGACTGACACTTAGCATGGAAGTTCTTGCGTTTCAAACTGGCAGCATTTCAATAGTTGTCTTAGAAGGAAGAAGCAAGTGTGAAGTGCCTTTTTGCACTCACTGAAGTACATTTGCACATTTTGTTGCAAATTATTTTCTTAAACATGTGTCACATTTATTGACTTCCTTTCTCTTAAGGCCTTCTCGTTGTTGATGTTGTTTTTAACAAGATCCTGCTGCTCTCTCCCAGAGAATTCAGGGAAGAGGATCTTTTACAACCTGTCAGTGTATGTCACTTGAAAAATAAAAATGATTCATCCTTTAATAAATAGCATCGACGTACAAACAACTGCCTCTCATCCTGTGTAAGTGACAGGCTGGCCTGCCTCTACCAGTGACAGAACAGCTGAACAACCACCTTGGTATTCCCACTGACACCCAATCTCACAGTCTACCTCAGCATGGTGATCAACATCCTAGAGTCAGTTACTCTCTTAAACCACCTACCCCATGGTAAGGTGGCTGCTCTAACCTGAGCTGCTGGCAATGATACCCAAGCTGCCTTCACATACGCATCTGGGCAGCCAGCACACATCTGGTTGCAACATCCCACCTCTGCTGGCATGCCAGCAGTGGTCCTGAAATGACTAAAAGAGTAGGTAGCTAAATTAACCTTCCCTGCCTACTTGCTCCTCAGGCATTTATCAGTGTGGGATGTTCCAAGATGGCTGATTAAGCTGTTTTTCTTCTGCACTTTGCAGCATACAGGGTCAGGACAGGCTAAAATTAACCAAAATTGAAGTCTTTTTTTAAGTTCCTCTTCTTTCAACAAGGCCAAGTGCAAGATCCTGCACCTGGGGCAGGGCAATCCCAGGCACAAATACAGGCTGGGTGATAGGTGGACTGAGAGCAGCCCTGCAGAGAAGGACTTGGGGGTGTTGTTGATGAACCACTGAACATGAACCAGCAATGTGCACTGGCAGCCCATAAAAGCCCCAACCACATCCTGGGCTGCATCACAAGATGTGTGGCCAGCAGGGCAAGGAAGGTGATTCTGCCCCTCTACTCTGCTCTGGTGAGACCTCACCTGGAGTACTGTGATATGATAAGGGGCAATGGTTTGAAACTAGAGCAGGGGAGATTTAGATTGGGCATTAGGAAGAAGTTCTTTACTCTGAGGGTGGTGAGACACTGGAACGGGTTGTCAGAGAAACTGTGGACGCCTCATCCCTGGAAGTGTTTAAGCTCAGGCTGGATGAGGCTTTGAGCAACCTGCTCTAGTGGGAGGTGTCCCTGCTCATGGCAAAGGGGTTGGAACAAGATGATCTTTAAGGCTTCTTCCAACTCAAGCTGTTCTAGGATTCTTTAAAAGGAGAGAATATCTGTATCTACATTTAAAGAGTATATTTGGCTAAATAGAAGTTTTCTTCCCAGACAATCTTTGGGAATGAAACATATTGTTGTCTCTCAGCCCAGATGCCCAAAATGTTGTTACAGTCAATACAAAGTGTGATTTGGCACCTCTCTCTGGAGCACCTCCTGGAGGTGTCTCTCACTTCATTGGTGGAGGGATTGAGGATAAGTTTGCTCCAACTGGAGTGCTTGTAGAATACCTAAACAGGTTGAATTAATTTAGGCTGGTGTGCATTATGCCTCGTCTGCAAGAAAAAATACCCTAAATGGACAGGAGAGAGAACAAAGAAGAATAAAACCCTGGATCGGAGACATATCACTTTCACTGACTTTTGTTAATAGTGCCAAATGTGCTCTCTTGCAGGTGGCATACAACTGGTCTCTACCCTTAAGTTCAAGAAGAAATCAGCAAATCATCACAACTAGAACCTTTCAGATACCAAACAGGTTGGCTGACTGAGATATGATCAATATTAAATTAAAGCAAGAATAAAAATAATGGTATTTTATCCCGGAAATTAAGCAAAGTTTCTCTTTCTTTCACCAGAGGCACCATCTTCATAAACATTCAAGCTTTCCTACAGGAACCTGGAAGTGTTCCTCTCTCCATGAAGCATCAATACCTTCACGCAAATATAGAAGCACAAGTAACAATCGCGTCCATCATCTTAGTAGGTGTCTACGTGCTGATCATACTGGAAGTAAGTTGCATTTCTAATTTGGTTTTATTTTTCCCTCTACATTGTGAATGGAGCACAAGGAAGATTTTCATTCTTGGGCTTTAATATACTTGCAAAATGTGCATATAGATCCTTGTTGGACCATCAGTGTTGGTAATGACATGAATAGGATGTGTGCGAGGAAATTGTTCTAAACAGTAAGTGGTTTTGGCAAGTTATATTAATGTTTCAGTGATCTTGTGTATTTTTGTATTAGGGCCTATTAAGATTTTAACAGGATTATAGTTTGGCTATGAGAGTGAAAATAAGTCGAGGTTATGAAAGGTGCAGAGAACCTGTTGACAAGTTTATTATTTTCTAAGATAAGGTAGAAGAAAAAAAAATAATCTTTGGCTACTCCCTTCTCTAAGGCACTTCAAACTATGAATTTAGTGTACTTTTAAAAGGTTAAACTGAGCACAGTTTTTAATAAGTGACATTTAGAAGTTCTTTGTATTATTTAAAGAGGAATTGGAGTCCAAGTTAACACAAAGAAGTCAAGGGACAGGGAGCTTTAAGCATCTATTCAAAAAGTCTATTTAAACATTGTTCCAAAGCCTTGAGGCACCAAACCCAATGAAAATGCAACACCTCCTAATCAAATATCAATGAAGGGTGTGTACAACGTGACAGATGTTTTAGACACTTAGATTATGTCGTTCAGCAAAGATGATTTATTTATAAAGCTAAAAATGCCTCTGTGTACTTTTTAAATGAGCAGGGAGATATAATATTAAGAGTGGAGGGGGATTGGAAGAGCTTCTACTCTAAATGTATGTAGGCATGCAGCACAGCACCAGAAAAATCTGAATATTTTTAAATACAGCTTTGATTTTCAGAAAAGTCCAACTTTTCAACCCTTTAGCAATAACAAAAATACCAGGATTTTAATGGGTGCAAAAAGTGGTTTTGGATTTGCATCCTAGAAAGCTACTTTGTAGAAAAGGGAAATAAAGGCTTGAAAATGAAAAGCAAAGCCAAGGAAAGTACACGTTTTTCTGTTGTTTCTAAGAAAAAGCTTTTAAACCACTCATCAGCCTATTGTTCCTGTAAAAAGATCAAGGAAAAAAATTCTGTTGTTGGCAGGGAAATTATTTCTGCAAATTCACAGGTATAATTAGATGCTTATAAGTTAACATTTTTTTCAGTTTAAAAATGTGGAAAGGACACTTATTGCATCATGACATCAGCTCTTTTCTCCGTAACATCTATAGGAATAACAAATGCTGAAGAGTCAATTTTAAACTTTAAACTATAGAAGCTGGAAAGGACTAACATAGAAACCTGGCTGTTGTTTGGTTCCTTTGTGGATCTCCTGCAAAAGAGGGATGTTAATATTGTTAGAATATGGAACAGTGGCTTACCTTATATTTGGTAGTTATCACTTCAGTGCCTGAAGTTCTGCTTTCTCAACACGTTGCACTCTCTATTCCTTTAGCAATTATCACTGTTAGGGTAATCAATTGGTGTTGCTGCGGGAGTGATCTCACATGGATTTTCATTTTCAGTGTGACCGCTCCCCATCTTGTATCCATCTTGATTTGTTTTCTGTGTTTTATTCATTATCACTAGCAACACAGGTTCAACTTCAGACACTGGGGACACCCAGACAAGTTTTAGAGATGTATTTTCAACATGATTTTGTATAATCATAGAATCACTAAGGTTGGAAAAGACCTCCAAGATCAACAAGTCCAACCATCTACCCAACATTATCATTGCCACTAAACCATGTCCTCAAGTACCACGTTTACACATCTTTGGAACCCCTCCAGGGATGGTGACTCCACCCCCTCCCTGGGCAGCCTGTGCCAAGGCCTCACCACTCCCTCAGGAGAGAAATTGTTCCTCATGTCCAATCTAATCCTGGTGTAACTTAAGCTCACTTAAGTTCATTTCCTCTCATCCCAGCACTAGTTACTTGGGAGTTTCTTTTGAAATTCATTCATAAAGTACAAATATGGTTCTGGTAAAAGAAGATGTGTCTCATTCCTCTTTAATGATTTCTTTCTTTATGCTTACCATACATATGAACACGTTCTGAGTTCACAATTCTACTTTGCCCCTTGAAAATATTGTACATTACTTTTATTTTAACTCTCATTAGAAGATATTTTAATTACAATTTCTGGTTTAAACCTGTCACTTGTTGTTTAGTTTGTTTTTTTGTTCACCCACGTTATCATCCTTTGCTTCGGTAACTAGACATTCGTTCTCTTGAAATTGATTTTTTTCTTCAAATATTGAACTGTTCCTTCTATGCATTTGAGTATTCTGACCCCTCTGCTTCTCCCAGAGGAGGAAGGAGAAAAAACCCTCTGTTTCTTATGGCATGTTTGAATGAATCTAATCTATACTATTTTATAGACTTATTGAAAACAATGAAGTATTTAATTTTGTTCTTAGAAGACTTTTTTTTCTCTATATATAGCTAAAGTGACTATTTACACCCCATTCACTCAGATAAAATAAGCAGTGGCATACGGTTGTTCCTGGTGGTAGAGCACGGTCAAGGAAAAGTAGTGTGGATAAAATCTCATTGTTTCCTCCTCACAATACAGTAAGATACCGTTGACTTCTCCCCTTTTGGCCGTATTTGTATACACAGAGAATGGGATAGCACACTGCTTACCCTGAAGAAAAATCTATTTGCCTATCTATATCTTAAAATATCTGTTAATATTATAAAGTTCTACTGGCATTTAGAAAAGTTTACTGAGTCGATAAAGCTCTTATTAGTAATTATTAACTGCATATTTGCAACTACGTCGGAGCTGCATTAATTAGAAATATGAAATATTTATTATTAAAGGACAGAGCTCATTAATTTGAATGAATTATTGTGTGCATTTGCCCAGTACTTTCCTTTAATAATATATTTGTTTTCTGCTGTGGATTAAAATGGAGTGTTAGCTGTTTATGATACTTAAATGAGACACTGGAAACAAATGTGAAAGTAATGGTCTTTTTAAAGTTATTTTATTTAGTCAGCAGAAAAGGCAGAATAACATGGATTTTATTAAATTAA
>JAAGNO010014488.1:99530-115398 GCA_033439905.1 Ceryle rudis | reverse complement strand
GGCTCCCCAGAGAGGCTGTGGAGTCTCCTTCTCTGGAGACTTTCCAGACCCGCCTGGCTGCGTTCCTGTGTGACCTGCGCTGGATTACATGGTCCTGCACTGGCAGGGGGGTTGGACTCGAAGATCTCCAAGGTCCCTTCCAACCCCTGACACCCTGTGATCCTGTGAAGATGCTTATTAAAGAACCATTTTGCTTATTAAAGCAGCATCTTACTAAGGAAGCATTAAATATTTGTGAACTGCTAAAAAACTTGTGTAAAAGCTTTAATAATGAGGAAGGTGTTTTTTTCTTCTCTTGTTGCATAACAAATAGAAATACTCACCATCAAGCATTAAAGAAAGGGAAAGATAGGAACAGAATAAACTGCATAAACCTGGGCTGAGAGCTGAGGTGTCTGATAGATGATTCATGGTTAATATGCTGCCTGTGTAATCCTCTGCTTCTGGTCCCCACAAAATAATATACTGGTGCTGAGTGCAGAGCCTGTGGTGCCCAGAACAGTTTTCCATAGGTCAGTGTAGCTGGGGAACCTCAGTTTAACAAGCTGTATGATGCTGAAAATTCACAACGCTGGTTTCTGCGTAGTCCAAATCTTGTAATAGTTAATTATTTTTAAGGAAATGCTTTTAAAAAAAACCATTAGATTTATAACCATTGATTACTGTGTTATAAATGTGAAAATATCTAGCATTTTTTTGCATTTATATTGCTATAATTACTGCAGCACATACAATATAGCATAATTAAAACTTTAACAATATATGCACAACCATTTTTGGTTTAAAATCCTGAAATTTTGTCAGTGAAATGACTGTATTTTGTAAATTTTATAAGTTTAGGGTTTAATGTAATTTAGTCAGAGTCTAGCAGGTTATTTCCATTCTCTTTTTACCACAGGCTCTGTGAAGTACTCAATCTTGATCCTAGGCACGTCCTGATTGCAGAAGTAATCTTCACAAATATTGGGGGGGCTGCCACAGCCGTCGGGGATCCTCCAAATGTGATTATTGTTTCAAAGCAGGAGCTGAGAAAGAAGGTACGTTCTGCAAGCTGCTTGGCTACCAAAACTAAGTATTGTTGACTTATGCACCTTCTCTCCCCCCAGCCAGACATATAAACAGAGCATAATCCACTTTTTCTGCCATGCTATTTCTTTCTTAGTAAGACAATAATATAGAACAGAGTGATCTTTGGGGGACAAAATTCTGATGAATGGACTTTTTGATACGGACTAAGAATACCAATTTCCATTTTTTTTTTGGTGGTAGGGAGAGTTTCCTTGTCAATGGCAAACTGAGGAAGGAAGAAAATCAGTAGAGGGCTGTAAAGAGAGGGCAGCAAGTTGGAACAAAAGAAAAAATTGAAAATGAAGATGAAAATACAAACTTTTAATTTTTTTTAATGGGCTTTCTCTCAAAAGTTAAACATATTGAGACAATTCAATTTCTTTTTCAGAATTTTCAAACCAGAGGTAATTTTCCATGTGCAAAAGCCCACAGAGTGAGAGTTTGCTTTGCCCCTGTAGACCCATCCACATCACATATGAGCCTGCTGCAGGCAGAGACTTTGTCTTTCAGCCGCAGCCCAAAAGGATGAGGGAGGTGAGAGGAAAGGAGAGGTTCCTCCCCAGGCTGCAATCACAGATTTTCCCTTCCAACACTTGGCTTTTCTGTGCTCTCTTTTGCTGGGTGACTGGTGTTGAAGGGAAGGCTACAGTGGCTGATGCTGGGTGGGACTGCAGGACTCCAGACACCTGCCAGCAGGACCATCTTGGTTCCACCATCTCCTCCCATTCACATGACCCTCTCTGCCCTGTGGACAGGCAAAGCCACTGATGATGCGTGCTCACATTTGCAGCCTTCAGCTTCTGCACGGAGCTGGCATTTGCATGAACTTTCCATGCTTTGAGCTACCGCTGACACTCCTGAAAAGGAAGGCATCAAGTCCTGCTTCTGCCTCTGACATTGTGCTACCTGCTATCGCTTGGTGCATCACCCATCTGATGCCCTGGGGCAGCATGGAAGCAGTCTGCCTTGAATGCAAGAGGCAATCCCTCCTGGGACAGGGCAGATCTGCTCTCCATCTAGCCCTGCACCACCACCAGCACCAAGGTGGCACAATGAAATGGAAGGGGCAAGTCTGCAGGGACACCAGCCATGTGTTTTGTGTTTTGATGAGTTGACATAAACTCCCCCCAAATTAATAAGCTGAAGGGAATTATGTACCATGTTCAGTTTTGGGCACTGCAGGATAAGAAAGAGATTGAGAGGCTGGAGCGGGGCCAGAGCAGGGCAACGGAGCTGGGGAGGGGTCTGGAGAACCTGTCTGCTGAGGAGCGGCTGAGGGAGCTGGGCTTGGTCAGTCTGGAGAAGAGGAGGCTGAGGGGAGACCTTCTTGCTCCCTACAGCTCCCTGACAAGAGGTTGGAGTGAGGTGGGGGTTGGTTTCTTCCCCCAGGTAACGAGTGATAGGACGAGAGGAAATGGGCTGAAGTTGCACCAGGGGAGGTTTAGGTTGGATAGTAGGAAAAATTTTTTTACTGAGAGAGTGGTGAGGCCTTGGCACAGGCTGCCCAGGGAGGGGGTGGAGTCACCATCCCTGGAAGTGTTCCAAAAATGTGTAGATGCGTCACTCTGGGACATAGATTAGTGGTCCTGATAATATTTAGTAGATGGTTGGATATGATGATTTTGAAGGTCATTTCCAATCTTAATGATTCTATTCTATTCTATTCAATAGGGTGCATGGGCCAGTGTGAAAATAACTGTGTAAGTGGGATGAGGGAATTGTAGAATAAAATTCTAGATTTTATTATTTCAAGTCAATTATGTTTCTGCTGCTGTACCAAAAAAAAAGATGTATTCCAATTAACTGAACACACTCAAATTAATTAAGTACTGTCCAGGTTGGAAAATGCCTTTGAAAATTAAATTTCAAAATAACATTTAATAAATTGAATGTTTACCTTTGAAATATTTGAAATGTGTTGCAGTTAATTTGTTTGGATGATGACTTTGGAGACTCTATAATATTCCTGGCTAAGGATTTGATAGCTAAATTTTACATTTTTAAATATGAAATCTGTGCAATTATTTAAATGTTCTTTTCTGAAAGTGAATAATTAGCACCTGCCGTGCAGGTCATTTCTCTAAATACTCAGAAACTCATAATCTCTGTAGAACCTTTAGAAGTGGCTGTAAACATGGGAAGCAGTTAAGCAATCGCATTGAAAGGAAGCGATTTTACATTTCTCTTGGATGAGGTGTTGGAAATTTTAGGAGGACTCGGATGTATAAATATCCTCGCAAATGTGACATGGCAAATTCTGTATTTGACAGAAGCAGAAAAGCTTTCCAAATGTTTTCACTCTGGACTGTTTTCAGCTCTCTTATTGCGTCACAGAAATAAGACATAATAAACCAGGTCAGATTTAACAGAGGAGCGTGGGGCTTGTATTTCTTTCCTGTGTTCTCAACAGTGATATCTATATATATATAAATAAAAGAGAGTCATCTTGGCTCCAAGGCTCTTGGCTCTGAGGCTGAGTGGCATGGACTGGCAAATGTCCTCATTGCTTAGGGCTCAACCCCTCTAAAGGAGACTTGCCTGGAAGAGCTCTGGAAGGAGCAACTGGATAAAGCCAAGAGTGTGGACAGGGAGGGAGCTGGACCATATGGTCTCTGTTGAATTAAAAGCTCAATTCTTTATTTTGTCCACCAGCTCCAGCATGCTCCCTTTCCTTCACAAGAAAAAAACAGACGTTGTGTTCCTGAAACTGCTTCTAGCAAAGGCTGCTATGAGGATGGGTTAATCAACCACAGATCAGCCTCTAAAATGCATGGGGTGTCTCTATACTTGCACCAAGAAAAAAAATATATTTCTGTGGTAAAATTTCTTGATTTTGGAAGCTGCACTTCATGCAGTATTTTTTATAGTATCCATTATGATATTTTGCACAGGTTTTTTTTTTCCCCTCTTTTTAGCATTGTGGTCACGTTTTTGCCAATCCAGGAATTTTTTATCCTTGATATTGTCATTGATATTCCACTTTTTAATCCTCTTGTGCTTCCTTTTCAGTGTTGTTTTTGTGTAGTAAGTACAGGACTACTTGGACAACTGCCCCTTCAGGAGGCTGACTAGTGTTCTGTGTAGATGATTAGATTTTCTGTTTCATTAGCTGTAGTCAGGAACAGAATTTTACCAGTCTTCCTGAACTTATACTGTTGTACATCAACATCTAAAAGCAGCCTAGCACGATAGTACGCAGGTTTACACTTTCTTACAAAACCTTGATTTTTTTTAATCAATACAAAATGAAATTTTTACTTTGGGTGCTGTTGTCAGGTTATAGTGTTTAGAAACACTTTACTTTTTGTTTACTCTAGTGCTGGAGAGATTTTCCTCCCTTGGTTCTGGGGGAAATTGATGTTGTGTTAAGAATATTTTATTTAAAGTATGTTTGAATAAATAAGATTTTTGTTACAGTTTACTCATTAAAATGTAGGGATAAGTCTGTTTATTTACCCTGAGATGCAAATAGCTGCCAAAAGAAGTTTTTCTTTGTAGCAGTGGTTAATTTATTATACTGACATATTTCCTACTATCACGCCTGGAATCAGTGGAACATTTGCATAATTGGAGAGGAAGATTTGTTGCACTCTTGCTTGTTCTTAGTTGGAGTTGGGAGAGGTTTCACAAAATAGCATTTATGGTGAGATTTTAGGGAAGGAAAATAAAAGTTTTCATCAAAAGCAAATGGAAAACTCACTCATGCAATCATCTAGGTTGGAAAAGACCTTGCAGATCATCAAGTCTAACCATTAATGCTGCTCCACATGTCCACTGCTAAACCATGTTCCTAATCACCAAATCCACATGACTTTTAAACATGGTCAGGGACGGTGATTCAACCACCTCCCTGAACAGCCTGTTCCAGGGCTTTTCATTAAGTTATCCATGGGACAGCAATGGGCCCTTGTGGCCAAGAAGGCCAATGGTCTCCTGGGATGCATCAAGAAGAGTGTGTCCAGCAGGTTGAGGGAGGTTCTCCTTCCCCTCTACTCTGCCCTGGTGAGATCACATCTGGAGGAATGTGTCCAGTTCTGGGCTCCTCAGTTCAAGAGGGACAGGGAAATAACGGAGAGAGTGTCCAAGGGAGGCTACGAGGATGATGAAGGGAATAGAACATCTCTGGAGAAGAGAAGCCTGAGAGGGGATCTTAGGAATGTTTCCAAATCTCTGCAGGGTGGGGGTCAAGGAGAAGGGGCCAGGCTCTTGTCAGTGGTGCCCTGGGATAGGACAAGAGGTGATGGTAGCAAGGGGAACACAGCAAGTTCCACCTCAACAGGAGGAGAAACTTCTTCCCTGTGAGGGTGACAGAGCCTGGCCCAAGCTGCCCAGAGAGGTGGTGGAGTCTCCTGCTCTGGAGACTTTCCAGCCCCCCCTGGATCTGTTCCTGTGTGGGCCCTGGCAGGGGGTTGGACTTGATGATCTACAGAGGTCCCTTCCAACCCCTACCATTTGATGGTTCTAGGATTCTATGATTATCTTCATGTAGCTGTATTCTGGCTCAGCAACCTCAAGAGTGCCCCTGCAACATCAGTCATTCAGCTAGAAGGGATGTTTAAATCAGTGTAGAAATAATAAATTACTCTTGCTCTTCTTCATTTTATTCCTTTTAAAATACTAAGTAAAGGGCATTCTGTCTTGAAGCAGAGTATTTGCTGCTCCCTCAATTGCTGCACCTAGATATAATTTCTGCTTTCTCTTCACTCTAAAATGGTAGATTTCTTCTGAAGAGGTCTGAATTACTAGAATTTAATTTAACACCTCTAAAAGCAATAAAAAAAATAATAATCAGTGTGAAGGAAAATTAATATTTTAGGAAAACAGTATGATACTTCCTCCTAATACAAAATAGATATATTTGACTTTGGATTTAAAACTATAAACCAAGGAAAGGTGCCCACTGTTTCAGCTCTGAGTCTGCACGCAGTGGAACCTTTAGGCGGTTGTCTTGCTCAAACAAAACCTTTAGATTTTCTGTTGATGGGGGAACAGGAGAAATTTAACACAATCAGCATAGCCTCAAGTAAGGGACGTTGGAAACATGTATTGTATTTATCTGATGGATTGAAATCTCCTGGAAGAAAAGTATTTCTTGCCTACCGTGCATGTCAATTCCATTTCAGTCTATTGTGCAGGAAAAAGAGAATCTTTGTGAAAATGTCCTTTTGTTGTATGCAGCAGGAGTGTGGAGCTCTTTAATGTGTTTTTACAATACTGAATCCTGGCCCCAGCAGTGCAGAGGACTCAGGAGGTATAAAAGATGTTATGCACAGCCCAGGTTATGAATGTAGACTGTGTGGAGCTGTTGCGTGGTCTCTTTCTAGGGTGGTAGAAAGGGAGCAGGAGCAACTGATGAAGTCCTTGTGCCACCGTCTTGGTATCCTCTACTGCATTGCTTGTATCGTTGGTACAATGAAAACTCTTCAGTCTCTTAAAGTTCTTCAGAGGCTGCCGGTTGACTTCTAGCTACCTGACAATATCTGGTGTGAAATCTGCCATCTCCTTCTCTGAAAGCATATTACAGAGTCACAAAATCATGGAACGGTAGGGGCTGGAAGGGTCCTCTGGAGATCATCGAGTCCAAACCCCCTGTCAAGGCAGGTTCACCTAGAGAAGGTCATGCAGGATCACTTTATCCTGAAATATGCACGTTTCATGTTAGAAAACTATTTGTTTGAGCTGAATTAGAAAGGTGTTCTGCAGTCACAGCAGAGCAGCAGATTTTCTTATTCCCCAGGGATCTTAGAAATAAGAAAGATCTTCTGAACTTTAAGAAAATCCCGAATCTCAGCACAGGTATTCTCTTTGAAATGTTTGAGTAAGCCCCTCGATAGGGTGTCAAAAATAGCTAGTAGACAGGTTTTTTTTTACGCTTGTGGTGGTGTCTGCAAATCACTTTTAAGGCTCCTCCGTGTCAGGTCTTATGTCACAAAGCTGTGTTAAATCCTATTTTCTTTTTAAGAATATTGTGATCTTCATCTCATTTCAATTCCTCTCAACTGTCAGTCAGACCTGAGTCTTCCTTCTTAGCCTCAGCATTTTAGTTTGCCTTCTACGCTGATATGATTTTCCTCTTCATAAAGAAATTAGTTTTATGGGATTAAAGTGACATATTTCTTATGATGTGTTTTTTGTTCGAGATCCTTCTGCATAGTAACAAATCAGTAAACAAAACACAATTGTTTTGCTCTGACATTGGTGTGACATTCAAAATGTAGAGGCAAGTGGCTCTGTAAATCTTTACATTTGTTTGCAACAAGCCACTTCCTTAAATTCAAGTTCCATCAACATGCAATGGACACATCACATCTTTAAGCTTGAGAGGTTCCAAGGATTCTTCACATTCCTAATTATCTTTTTTTTTGTTTGTTCGTTTCCTATAATTATCTTTATGCTTGAGTATTTCTGCTGAAAATGTCTACTGGCATCCTCTGCCTGGTAGCCAGCAACCTTCTTTGTGATGTGGGCACATTGCTGCCAGCCTAAGAAAAGCTTCATCTCCGCTGCTCTGTGTAAGACCAGGTTGAGCGCAAAAGTAATTTTCCTGGTTCTGATAATTCTGGTTTGAGTTTTTTTCTGACCATCTCTAATTACTTTATCACTCCTCAAACAGCTGTTTCCCTGCCATTTTTTTTTTTTTCAGAAGATATATTTTTTTCTTTTTCCCCATCATATTTAGGCTTTGATTATTTTGGCTGGTGTAGCTTCAGTATTTTTACAGCTTAATTCCTATCAGCTCTCCTTAGGCCGTTTTAAAGACTATACAAAAATGATTATTTATTTTGCATACTTGCTGAACTGTTTAATGGCACATTGTCAATACCTGAGAAATCTGTGAACCAAGGCCAGTTCACCTTGCTTTTAGGAATTCTGATTTTTCTGGACAAAATTTTCTGATCTTTCTTTTTGGCTCTGCTCTTAGCAGCAACCCATATAGAAATCAGATTTATTGTCAATTTTAAATGGCTATAATTAAGGAAATACACATGGGAGTCTGGGACTTCACATACTTTGGGAGCAGGTCTTACAAACGTTGAACCTTTGCAGAATTTAAATTTCCTTCTCTCATTGCTATTGCAAATTTCCTAGAGTTGTGAAGGTTGATTTCATCCTTCATAGAAATGTCTCCTCTAGCTCTGAATCTTCACTTAATGCCCAGATGCCAATCTCTCTGAGCAATTATGAAAATTGATTTGTAAAGTCTTCCTTGGAGGCATGTCAGTCATTTGACTGGCTGACCTACTAGGTATGCAAACTGGGTGAAGGGATATTATTTTCAGTTGTGGTATCATGTTTTTCTGTTTGATTCTTAAAATAATCTTATTCCAATTCATGTAGGGCCCCCTTTCTACTTTTATAAAAGAAATGGCAGTAGTGGAGATTTAATGAAAGGCCAGTGAATGACAGGTACAATTTCACCTTTTAGTGGTGGGAGAGCAGAAGAGGCAAGGAATCTACTATTAAATAGCAACTAAGGATAATTTTCTTCAGCTCATGAAGCTGAAAGCTGTATTTTTAATAGGACCAAGTTTTAATCCTAGGTCTGCATATTTATGTTTTGAGATTTATTGAACTGTCTGCAAAGTATGGATTTTCTTGCAAAGGAGCACTAATCTTTATCTGGCCACAAAAGTTCTTTATGACTTTAATCAGTTTCTTGTGTCATGCGTCTTTTTATTATGCCCTGTAGAGCAATAGAGAAACATTTTTTTACTTTTTGAACCAGAGACATTTCAGCTGTGACATTCTCACATAAATTCTTTTAGGAGGAGACAATACAGAGGAACACACATTTCAAGTAGTAAGTCCCCAACAGTCTTAACACATGGGAGGTAACAGCAGCTGATGCTGCATGGGAAGGTGTTTTTAACAAGTATGGGCATTACAGAAGCATCTATAGGTAGCACATGGGTATGTGGTAAAAGGCAAATCACTGTAGAGACATAGAAGTGTGGCACAAAGAGATCCCATGACTTCCTAGAGTCTCTGGAAAATGAGTGGATGCTCTGAAAATTCAGTTTGAACACTCTGAGCTATCTAGAGCTTGGACCACCCTGTCTTCCAAGTGCTCTGCTGGGATCACCAGTTCAGACAACCTCTGCTCTGTGAATATAAGCCAGTTCCTTGCTACCAGAGTATTTGAATGTGAAAGCCCTTGGACCTTCATGGGCAACTTCTTCTAGACAGGCTAGTCATGGCTACTTCAGAAAACCCTGGCCCTAAAGCTAAACCTGATCTACTACAGAGTGTGCAATATGGAATCATGGAATAATTCAGTTGAAAGAGGCCCTGGAGGTCATCTAGTCCAATATCCTACTCAAAGCATCGTTAATTTCCAAGTTTTAAGGAAGGTTGTCACCATTCATTCTTATTGTTTAAAACACTAGCTTTTTAATACCTTCTGCCTGACCTTTTAGAGAACCCTTTCATTAAAATATTTCATTGTGCAAAATGTAAAGAAATGTGTCTATTTATTAACCAGGTAGAAAAATAAACAGAATAATGACACGGTATTTTTATTGTAGAATATTTGTGGATTTAGATGCAATCCTGGTTTAGATAGAATTATTGTAAAAAATCCATGTTATCATCAGTTTAAAGCAAAAGCTGGTCAATAAAATTTAACTATTTCTGTGATTCAGTGTGATTTAAAATTAATTTACAGTGATTTAAATGAAATGTGAAAGTTAATGAGTTAGGTTTTTGGTTTGATTTGTTGGGGTTTTTTTTCTATCCATGTCAGGAATACTAGATGTATGTCAGTGTAATTCATAACATTATTTTTCACTTCTCTGAATTAGATTGTAATGTGGCTTGTATCCTTGAAACAGATGAAATACCGTATATACTACACTTGGTACTTAATTTATTGCTTTATTATTATTCTGGGTTGCTAAAGAGCATGTATTGTTCCCTGTAGGTATTATAGAAAAATAACTGATTTTTAATTTAGGTTTTCATCTTTCTTTCCAGGGATTGGATTTCGCAGCTTTCACAGGGCATATGTTTGTTGGTATCTGCCTTGTTGTCCTGGTCTCCTTCCCTTTTCTCAGATTCCTTTACTGGAACAAAAAACTTTACAATAAGGAGCCGAGTGAAATTGTTGGTAAGTGTGAGCATGGAAACATTTCTGTTGTCACTACATTGAATATGTGCTAAATAGAAACAGAGTAGTGCCTACTACAATATTGTTCTCAGGTGGAAGTGCCCACTCTCCTTCAGTCTCTGAACATTAATTTTTTAACTAATAATTTAGATTTCATTTTTCCTGATATTTCATATTTCATGATATTTCCTGACTTCTAGCAAAGGATGTTTTTCTGGTGCTAAGGTTGAGGCGTTGACTTGAATTATTAAATATCTTCCAAAATGTATAAGCATATTTTGCATCATATATAGCTATAGGCTTGAATATCATGGTGCTCTGTATCACAACAAATAATATCTCCTCAAGGTGCTGAGTTCACAACCTAGCTTTAGAAATATCCCAGATTTCCCTTATGTCAGGCATAGTGCCTCAATGTATTCCCTCACTGCTGGTTTTCTTCCACTGGATTTTTTCAGTACTCTTTTCCTGGTCTGTGGTCAGTGAAGGACATTTCAAGGATAAAAGAACTTCCCAAGTTCTTTCCAGCTTGTCTCTGTGGCTTTTCCAACTCTGAATTTCCTCAGCGTGCAGTTTCTCTAATTCAGTAGGATGAAATCTATGCCTTTTTAAGGTTGCTCACCTCAGTAGCCTCTTGAAGTCTTAGCAAAGCTGTTCCAGTGGCTGCCGAGTACACCAGTCCCTTTTTGTATTCATGCTTTTATGCGTTTCTATTCAGTCGTTTTGAAGTTTTCATCATTCTTCACAGGCTTCTGTTTCAGCGAGGAAACTTAATAATAACCCTCAGTTGTTCACAAATCCTTTGCAAGGTGAGAATTCACTAAGTATAATTTCTTAGCGAGCCTTGTACAAAGATAGTTGAGTATTACTCTTGGGTTTTTGTCTCCTGGGACTGATGGTTTTTCCACTTTTGGCTACATAAGACTTAGGATCCAGGCTTCTACTGAGCAGGCAACAGATATTTTAAAGTGCTGTACAACATCTCGGGAGGGGGGATCTGTTTGGCATGAGGAGGACAACTTTTGCTATGGTTGATATAACTTGGCTCCACTTGTAGTCTGTAAAGAAAGATAAGCCCTTCTAAAGACTAATGTAGCTGTCAAGAATAGAAGAGATAAATTGCAGCATCCCAAAGTTTACTTCTCTCTTTGCTTATAAGGGGAGTCCAAGGTGACCGAGTGATAGAGATCTTCATGATAAGTAATTAATTTAGGCAAAGCAAGTATCACTTGTAGTGGCTTGCTTTGTTCCAGGGTAAATTAGCCTTAGGAGTAGGATTTTATTAAAAAGACAGAAGTCCTCTCAGTGAGTTGTACCATGTCTCTTGAATACTATGTGATAGAAAGGTCAGAGAAGAGACTTCACAGTTTAGGAAGTTAGTTCTTGTGCAGACAATTGGTTTTGAGAGACTTCAGCACCCGTTCAGCACAAAGCACACTCAACCTACCTGTTCACAGCCCTAGGGTCCAAAACTTTTCCCCGTATTAAGAACCAAGGTGGTTTTTGGTGTTCTAGAGGCAACGCTACCTCACTTTTCTACGAGAATTAAGGAGAACTTTCCTTCTACATATTTGCTTGGGATGAGATATGCATTTTCACTGCTGTGACACTGTAAAACAGCTGAGGCTTTCTGCACCCTAAGAGAATTGTTCCTGAGAGTGAGGGAAATAAAGCAATGAACTCAGTCCCCAGAATGCCTAGATATTTCCTTGTGACACTACAAAGTAAGAGTTTTCAGGAAACCATCAAGAATCTTCTTTTCCTACCTTCTGTGTTTTGTCGTAGGGGAAGTCATCATTATCTAAAATATATATTGATAAAAGACTTGGTAAAAAGCATTGCAAACTGTGTCATGGGTGAGTGATCTACCTGCTTGTCCAGTCAAAGTCAGTACTGTGAAAAGAGGTGAAAAAGCTATGAGATAAATAATATCCACTCCTAAATTGTCCCCAGTAGACTACAGAGATGCAAAACTTGAACAGGTGTGGACTTGGCTCATGTTCCTGTAGTTCCTTTTCTTCATACTTGTGGACAAAAAGCTGTACATGAGCTGATGATGTGCACTCGCAGCCCAGAAGGCCAACCACAGCTGGCCTCATCTACACGTTTTTTGAACACCTCCAGGGATGATGTCTCCACCACCTCCATGGGCAGCCCATTCCTGCACCTGACTACTCTTTCAGTAAAGAAATGGTTCCTACTATCCAGGCTGAACCTCTCCTGGTGCATATTAAGCCCATTTCCTCTCGTCCTATCACTGGTTACTTGGGAGAAGAGACCAACCCCCACCTCACTCCAACCTCCCTTCAGGGAGCTGGAGAGAGCAAGAAGGTCTCCCCTCAAGCTCCTCTTCTCCAGACTGACCAACCCCAGCTCCCTCAGCCTCCCCTCATAGGACTTGTTCTCCAGACCCTTCACCAGCTTGGCTGCCCTTCTTTGAACTCACTCCAGTAATTAATATCTAAAGAGTCAGAAAATTTATTCTGTTAACTGTGAATAATTTTGATCCTGGAAAAATAGCATTAATTTGTGAATATCTATTTTTGACAATGGAATTAATTTTTTTTTCTTTTATCTATAAGCTTCTAAGATTTATAAGAAGCCAAGTGTCCATAACATATTTTTTTAATTATTATTATTAATTTGAATAGTACAACTTATTCATTGACATCATATTTTTGCCAGTGAAACACTGTATTAGTGAAACACTGCCCGGTGTATTTCCCTCAATTCAGCTCTCAATAACCTTTGTTACTTGCAGCTCAGTATGTTCAGATAGAGCAGCCTCCTAATCAGTATACCATGTTTTCTTACAATCAGCTGCTCCTCCATCACTGCAAAGCTAATCAGTAGCTGTTCAAATAGGGCAAATATTGAAGAGCTACTCTTGCTATTGAAATTCTCTGTGAGAATGGAAGAGGAATTGACCCACACATCTCTGTTAGGAGGTAGCTGTCATGGTCTGAATTTGCAGAATGTGCTCCAAGGTGCTTTTGGGGCTCCTTCCTTCTGAGGTTGCAATAATTCTGTGATAACATCAAAAAGCTTGTTTGAAGCAGCTGTTTTAATCAACTAAATACCAGCCTTCCCTCACTCTGCCCCAATTAGCAATTAAACAAGATATATGAGGCTTAATTGGTGTATTATCTCCCCAGATTTTTATCTTTGTATGCCATGTGCTTTAAGATTTTTTCCATTGCTTTGGGCTACACAGACTATCGAGAATGGATAAGCACTAATTTTAAGAACAGACAATGCTGTTATTTTGATGATACTTTGGCAGATTAATTTCAGTGCTGCGTGTTACCAGTGTCTTTAAATTGTTGGCTTTCAGACTGAGCCGCAGCACCTGTGCAGCAGAAAAAAATCTCAGCATATTATTTCCCCAGGAGCCACCATCTACCTGCTGTGGCTTTAAGCAGGGCTTATTCATGGAATCACAGAATCACAGAATGGGAGGGATCTCCAAAGATCATCGAATCCAACCCCCCTGTCAGAGCAGGACAAAACTAGAGCAGATCACTCAGAAATGCATCCAGACAGGTCTTGAAAGTCTCCAGAGGAGACTCCACAACCTCTCTGGTGAGTCTGTTCCAGTGCTCCACAACCCTTACAGTAAGGAAGTTCTTCCTCGTGTTGAGCTGGAAGTTCCTGTGCTCTACCTTGAATCCATTGCCCCTTTCCTATCTCAAGAAACAAATGAAAAGAGATTGTGCCTGCTTTCTTGATGCCCAGCTCTCATGTATTTATAGACATTAATTAGATCCCCTCTCAGGCTTCTCCCCTCCAGACTAAAAAGCCCCAGGGCACTCCTCCACAAAACTTGAAACCAAAGGTTTTACCCACCTTAGGTATTAACAGCACATTATGTAGTCCCTGGGAAGAAAGCAATACACTAGTACATCTGTCCCTACAGATGAGATGTTCCTACTTGTGTAGGGAGGTTGGACCAGATGACCTCCAGAGGTCCCTTCCAGCCTAAAACATTCTATGGTTCTATCTCAGACATCAAACTGTGGAGATGGGGACCTCAGTGTCTGGGAAGGTCACTAACCTCAGGACAATAGGTGGCACAGGGTATAGTAACAAATGTTATTATTCCCATTTTTGCCAAAGAGGAAGAGCTTTCAACTTATTTGGCACCAGCTCTTTATTCCTCCTGTGTTACTTGCTCCAGTTTCTCATTGTTTCACTGTCTGAAAGAGAGACCCACTGTTGAAGCAGGAGTGGTGATGTCAGGAGAAGGGGGAGCATGTTATTCCCTCTGGTGTAGCTCAGTCTCTGCAGCAGCTGGGAAAATACTGCTGTGGTAGTACGATAGTCAGTGTGTAAAGCTGACAACAGAAAGAATTTTCTAATTAATCATAGTCACGTATAAAGTGCTTAATGTGTGAAAAACACGGCGCCGTCTCCCACAACGTGAAATGTGGTAACCAGATGAGAGAGCAAATCTGTTTCCTTCTTCCATGTGGAGCTTTACAGCTGCTTCTCGTAAGAGGAGAAGAAAAAGGAAAGGAGGAGGGGGAAAAAAGAGGTACAAAACCAGCAGTGAAAAGATAGAAAGTCTAGAAGAAGAAAGGAGTAGAGCAGCGATAATTGAGGGTTGTCGGACACGTGTAACTGGGACTGTGCTGCCTGCAGGATGTCCAGGCATTGTTCCTGGACTTAGAGTACGTACTGCTCACAGTGAGCCTCATTCTGCATGAAACTGGGCAAAGAATGGTAGAGCTCAGGGGATGATGGAGAGAGAAAACAAGGTAAGACTGAAAAACGTGTTTAGCACCTAATGACTGGTGAGTTCCCTCCTCTGTGTCCCATGGTGGCCACAAATGTCTGCTGTAGTACTTTGTGATGCACACGACTGACCAAGCACAGACATTGTCAACTGTAATTGTAGCTGAACAGAAGGTATAAATCAATGCTGTCATTAGTCTGTCATTTAGTCTGGAAAAGAGGATGCTGAGAGGAGACCTTCTTGCTCTCTACAGCTGCCTGAAAGGAGGTTGGAACAAGGAGCCTTGGAACAGGCTGCCCAGGGAGGGGTGGAGTAACCATCCCTGGAGGTGTTCAAAAAACATATAGATGTGGCACTTCAGGACATGGTTTAGTGGTCCTGATAATGTTGGGTAGATGGTTGAACTTGATGATCTTGGAGGTCTTTTCCAACCTTAATGATTCTGTGATTCTATGATATTTTGCCGGTGTGAACCTCCCTTGCCTGTCACAGCCCTGAGACCTGTGCCTGGTGGAGTGATCCCCAGGGCAAGCGGCCACGGTTTAGAGGTTTAGCAGCTTTGTTGTTTTCTCAGGGCATGAGACGTCTGGGTGGCCTCTGCATCCTCTAACAGCGATGCATGACCTGATGACATGCCCTGCAGTGTGACGTACAACCTTGTGGTTTAGTGTTGGGAAAGAACTGCTGTGAAGACTTGCAAGAGAATCCCACTGCTTCTTCAGACAATTTGAATTGAAAAGAAGCCCATGTAAAATAGTAATGATCTCCAGGGCCATAAGGACACTGTAGGCTTTCAGAGGTGACTCGTGGCCAGTTGTTATGTAGCATCAGTACTTCTATGTGTGCTGTTTGGGGTCAGAGAACAGTCATAGTGTCATAGAATTGTTTGGGTTGGAAGGGATCTTAGAGATCATCCATTTCTACCCCCCCCCCCCGCCATGGGCAGGGACACCTCCCAC
>JAAGNO010014488.1:86946-97964 GCA_033439905.1 Ceryle rudis | reverse complement strand
CCCCAGGGCTCTCAGCCTTTCCTCAGCAGAGAGATGGTCCAGTCCCTTCAGCATCCTCGTAGCCTCCCTTGGACTCTTTCCAGTATTTCCCTGTCCCTCTTGAACCAGGGAGCCCAGAACTGGACCTAATCCTCCAGCTGTGGTCTCCCTAGGGCAGATTAGAGGGGGAGGAGAACCTTCCTCAACCTGCTGGACACACTTTTCTTCATGCACCCAGGATACAGTTGGCCATCCTGGCCACAAGGGCATGTTGCTGTTCCATGGATAACTGTATTGTCCCCCGGGACTCCAAGTTCCCTCTCCATGGAGCTGCAGCTCCATAATCTGGAGGAGTATGAGTATACTTCCAAGCTTATGTCACTCTTCATGAGCAGTAGAGTTTGTGTATTAGCGGTGCGTGTTACAAAAGTGGAGTCTTAAGCCAATGCTCATGGGAATCTTGCTGATGGCTGTAAGAAGGCCACAACTCCTTTGTGGTATGAGTTACTCCATATGGGGGAAAAGGTGATCTATCTGTGACGAGAGGGATTTATTCCTGGCAGAGCTCTAATTTCATTCTGGAAAAAAAGGAGGTGTTGTTTTCTTTCAGGCAAATTTCCCAAGAAGATAAAAACTGGGAAACAAATATTCAGGAACTTCAGAAAAAAGTAAGTAGCTGGCAGTTTTTCTCAGTATCCACATAAGCTGACCTATCCCTTCATACAGGGAGAGTGCTTTGAGTTGAATGTAAAGTTAATAACTCCCACGGCAGCAGAAAAGCTGGTAGGCAGGTTTGCCAGCTTCTCAGCGGGACGGGGTTACTGAATCATGTTGTGAAGTTTGTTTAGGTTTTCTACTTTTGTTCTTTAGAAAAATACCATTTAAAGGATCAGCAGTGTTCTCCTAAATTTTCAATCCATGGCCAGAAAAGCTCAGAAGGTGTCAATAGGTTGTTTATAACTATGATGCATGATGATAGAGGACACTCCTGCTGATGTACTGAATACCATCTCTAATTTACTACTGTCTGGGACTGTCTGGGACGTGCCAGCTTTATTATTCCAGTAGGGACAAACCACTTGGATTAATCCTGTTGAACCATTGCTGTGCACACAGTAACACCGCCTCAGTCCTTATGCTGAAGCTGGGTCTAATGAGATGTAAACTCTGTAGTGGAATTAATTTCACCTAAATTTAATTGTCTAAAATGTCACATCCTCTCCACCTCACTGGCATCATTAATGAATCCAGACCTGTGTCTGGGAGCTCAAGTCCTTGACTGGGACATCACTGTCTTGTGTCACACCAAAACAGAACACAACCAACAGGATTTCTTGTTATTTCTTATTATTCTTATTTCTTCTTAGTATGTTTCTTAAATATTTTGCAAGGCTGTACAGAAAAGGCAACTGTTTTAAAGGACAGAGACTTATACTTTAGTAGAGCTTTAAACTATGTAAAGCAAGTCAGGGACTCAGACTTGGAGAAGGTGATTTCCTGTGTTGGTAGCAAAAGTGAGATCAGAGCAGAGAAGCAGAGTCATGAATGGAAGTTCTGGGTCTGAGGGTAGGAGAATGATGAGATCATTACAGGGTTGCAGGAGATGGGCATGAGGGTATAGAAGCTGCATACAGATTATGGTCTTGGTATAGTATCATAGAATGGTTTGGGTTGGAAGGGAACTTAAAGACTGTCTCGTTCCACCCCCCCTGCCATGGCAGGGACACCTCCCACTAAAGCAGGTTGCTCAAGGCTCCATCCAACCTGGATTTGAACACATCCACAGCTTCTCTGGGCAACAGGTGACAGGAGACAGTGTCTCACTACCCTCTGAGTGAATAATTTCCTTCTTACTTGCAATCTAAATCTCTTCTCTTCCGGTTTCAAAACATTGCACCTCATCCTATCACCCCATGTCCTTGTAAACAGCCCCTCCCCAGCTTTCCTGTAGCCCCTTCAGATACTGGAAGGCTGCTATAAGGTCTCCCCGGAGCCTTCTCTTCTCCAGGCTGTACGAACCCAGTGTCCACAAGAGTTGTACAAGGAGCACGGAAGGTCTGCCTGATGGGTTAGTTTATAGGTTTGCAAAGCATATGTGTAAAAAAGGGTGATTTTGTCAAAGGTCATAAAAATATAGAGTGCCAAGAGTGTAATCCTCTAGTAGGAATTGCATTTAAACCTTCTACTGAAATGAAGTTGTGGTAGCTGAACAGAGCTAAATATATGCAGCAGGTGATGGCTACTTGTATCTCTTAGATCACACTGGGCCACATATTCCTGGTTTTTATAGATATTCATGAAAAGTTTCAATTTAAATCTGTCTTTCATGCCAAAGAGGGATATAAAATACAGGAACAGAAGTTTGTGCTTCACAGATGCTTTTGTGAACTCTATCCTCCTTCTTTAATATAGTTATCAATTTTTTTTTTTCTCCCTGTCTACAGCACAGAATAACAGATAAAATTCTTCTCATCAAATGCCTGACTGTGCTGGGATGTGTTATTCTCATGTTTTTTCTCAACTCATTTGTTCCAGGCATCTACCTAGATCTTGGTAAGTTTTGTGGTTTTATTCTATCTAAGTAAAACAAAAAACTTCCCTGAAAAAAACCCCAAGCATTATTTTCCTGGATCTGGATCTTTTCAGAAAATCCTTTTCCATATGTCTCTGTCCTCACAATTCCACTGGGTTAATCAGAACAGCAGTTCCTTAGAACAGGTTTTCAAGCTGCAGCCACATCCCAGTGACAGAAAGTGCTCATGTCTTCATTTTTCTGACTTCCCAATACTAATGAGCTGGCTAAACATTACAGAATGAACAAACTTGACTGTGGCCAACCCCCAGGTCCCTCCAACCTCCTTTCAGGGATTTGTAGTGAACAGTAGGATCTCCCCTCAGCCTCCTCCTTTCCCGACTAACCAAGCCCAGCTCCCTCAGCCTCTCCTCAGCAGAGGTGTTCTCCAGACCCCTCCCCAGCTTTGTTGCCCTTCTCTGTACCTGTTCCAGTCCCTCATGTGCTGGAGTCTGAGTTCATGAAGCCACCAAGGGTAATGTTGGAGTAACTGTACAGAGTAAAGAGACCCAAACCTGATTCATCTCACTCATGCTACTGTTTGGGTGTGATCCCTGAAAAGGATTGTCTCCAGAACTGCACCTTGGTTTATTTTTATCTGAGATGAACTAAGCTCGACCACTGCTAAAGAGTCTGGAGCAAAGCAACCCTTACGTAAGGGGGACTCTTGGGGACCAGGACCTTGCTGTGGGCTTGGTCTAAGCAGTTATCTAACAGTGTCAATACAGCCAGCAAGGCTTGATACAGATACTGCCTTGCTGGCAGGCAGTGGAAGTCCTGATGCCCTGGGGCAGTACGAGGCCATGTCAGTCAGGCTTTCTTCCTCATTTCAGCCAGTGACACAGCTGCTGGGTCATATTCCCTGTTCCAGAGTGTTTGCCATGGAAACGGGTGATTTCAGTCCATAAAGACGATTGGCTGTTAAGAAGTTAAAAGCTATATTGACTTATTATAAAAGCAAAAGTGCTATGTTACTGAGGTGTAGAAAGATGCAGAAATTGAAGACTTTTGAAGGCATTTGAAGTCACAGTGGCTAAGAACATAAGGAAGGCGTTCACAATGGCAATTTAAGAAATTGATTTTCACCCTTACTTTTCTGTCTCAGATAAGCAGGCACTGAACCGTGTAGAATTTCTTGAATTAAAACCAACATCTATAAGTGCTTTTGAAAAGCCGGTAAAGACCACATAGCACTGTTTGCAAATGCTCCTGGTGAGATATTCTTTCAGAACTGCAAAGCAGTTGGAGTCAATACTTGAAGAAACTTAATAACCGATGATGGTTTGTTGTTTTGTTTTTTTTTTTGTCCTACTTTATGTCAGTAAAATAAATGAAAACAAATGGCATGGTTGGCAGTGCAGGTTTCTATTGTTCACTAGCTGATCAACTGCAACCTTGAAAGTAAATAGGTCCTGTGTTCTGTATAATTTTTCCTTGTTCTGTATTCATGGCAAGCCTGTCAGATTAATGAATAGCTTTCTATTAACAATTAATAGAACCTGCAAACTTCTACTAAGGTCTTATTGGTGGCTCCTGAATTCCACTATCTTAATGATGGCTGTCATTTATTTATCACTGCTGAAGTGATTGTCTATGGTTTTGAGTCCTCCAGTGCATCAAAATGAATTTCCTAAATTGTCTTCTGATCATAGAATCACAGAATCATGGAATCATAGAATCAAAGAATCAATCATAGAATCAATCATAGAATCATAGAATGCTCCGTGTTGGAAGGGACCTCCAAAGGTCACCTGCACTGGGGAAGGAGATCCTTACTAGATCAGGTTGCTCAGAGCCTGATGGTGTGGGAATATTTGTTCAATATGTTTTTCTCATAAAAATGAAAGTAGATTGTTGTTCAGTGCTTAATTTTCTACCAGAACAATGTTTTATACAGAGACCGCAGTGTTAGAAACCTAATAATTTTTAATTGCATTGGGTAGAGTGAATTAGAAAGATTATAGAATTCTTTATCAGTCCCCAGCCTTGATACAAGTTTTCCATTGTAACTTGAAATCATTAATATAATCTGAGGGAACTGACATTTTAATTTAAATAATAAAATTTGCATACTTAGCTGACTTTTAAAATGCAGAGCACTTTCCTATTTGGTTTTCTTGTACCTTTTCATCAATTTATTTAGTCTAATTCTAAAAAATATCCATGTTAATGAAAGATCAGCACTGAGACTTTAAATAAATAGATATGGCAAACTTTAAGACTTCTACAGTGCTTTCATTAGGCCCTGTGGGATTTTATTTTATTGATAAAGCTTTGAAAAAAACATCTGAGAAAAGATGACAAAAGAGCTCTTTAGAGGATTGTACCTGGCTCTTATGTTTTGACTTCAACTTTTAGGAAGGCATGTCTGGAGCTTTGAACTGTAATGAGATTCCCCCAAAGGAGAGAGAAAAGATTTTAAAAGTAAAATAAAGCAAGATTTTATTTAAATTTAAACTACAACTATTTTTTTTTTTTTTTAATAGAGGATACTCCATGTGACTGGGTCAGAAAGAATACACAGAATCAGTATATAACATACTTCCTTCTGCTTCTGTGGGGCAGGTCCTTCCTCTTTGGCTTGGTTTCAGTTAGTCCAATGAGTCGCTGAGCCCCTGTGAACTCTGTGCAGTTCTTTCTAGTTCCCATGAAGAGGGACCCGCCACCTCTGTGGCCTTGCTTTTGTCTGCCCTTCTCAGTGATCTCTGCATGCAATGCAGGCACTGTGCTTCTTGCAGACCCTTGCTCCTTTCTACCTCATGGCCAAGTTGACTAGTTTCTGAGGTGAGGGTAGGTCCTCTCCTCCTTTTAGAGGGTTGCAACAGACTCTGCTGCTCTCTCCTTCAAGAAACAAGGTGCAAAACAATATTTTTTGAGAGATATTGCTTGTTTCAGAGAAGAAATCTATTTTGGCTGCAGACTGCTGGAAGCTGGGGAGATATCCCAGGAGAAATGCCACTGTATGTATACCTCATTTACCTATTAATTCCCCATGTTATTGCCACCTCTTTCCCTGTTGGAGACAAAAGTCTTGCATGGGTGAACCTGTGATGCTACTCCCTATGGCCGTTCTCACATTCCTTTGATGAATTGATTACTTATCCGAGGAGACAGGGAGAGATTTTTGGACTCACTGAATTCTTCCATAATTTCAGAGTGCTGTTGGCTCCAGATCCAGCAGAAGACAGAGTTTCAAATCATAAACCTTGAGGGACCCATCTTGGATTATTTTTTCTGCAAGGGGATTATTTCTTCACTTTATTGCCTGAGCTCATTCTGTCACCTGTGGTCCTTCAGATATTAATGTTTCAGCTAATTACCTCCAGTTACCGATAAAATAATTTCCAGAGGAAATTAATAATTAGTAAGATTAGAGCCATGGTTTTAGGTACTCTTTGAAAGTCCTCACGCCTTTCTGAAGATCCTTTCAGATCTCTGCAGTTGTGCTTGCAGGGGCTCATCTGTAGAGCTTTTCCACAAATGGTACCAGCTACAACCATCAGTGGAGTTTGGAATATTTATCCTCATTTAGTGCTCTTCACCTCCTTGCTTTTGCTTCATCCAGCTACTAAATTAATCTGTTCTAGCACGCAATGGTATTGGTTTCAGTTGTCTAGTACTTTTACATTGAGGTCATGAAGAGCACTGCACGGGACTGACCTGCTGGTAGAGTGAAGATTTGATTGTACTGTGAAGAAGTGAAAATTAAGTTGGACATTAGGAAAACCTTCTATACCAAAAGGGTTCTCAAAGACTGGAACAGGCTGCCCAGGGAGGTGATTGGATCCCCATCCCTGGATGTATTTAAAAGCCATCTAGATATGGTGCTCAAGGACATGGTGTAACTCTCCCTGGTAGAGTCAGATAATGGTTGGACTTAATGATCTTAAAGGGATTTTCCAACCATAGTGATTCCATGATTCTGTGATTCTGTGAAATAATTGTTTTGAAGAGACTTAGTACATCTTTGATTCATAGTAATGTTAAAAATAATCCCTGCTACAGTGTACATGAATATGAAGGATCTTAGTAACGTTTACAAATATCTGGAGGGTGGGTGTCAAGTAGAAAGGGCCAGTCTCTTTTCAGTCTCTTTCCAGTTTGTTCCACAAACTGGAACCCGGGAAGTTCCACCTCAATAGGAGGAAAAACTTCTTTGCTGTGAGGGTGACAGAGCCTGGCCCAGGCTGCCCAGAGAGGTGGTGGAGTCTCCTTCCCTGGGGACTTTCCAAACCCCCCTGGATCTGTTCCTGTGTGTCCTGCCCTGGGTGACCCTGCTCTGGCAGTGGGGTTGGACTCGATGATCTCTAGAGGTCCCTTCCAGCCCCTACCATTCTATGATTCTATGGTTCTATGATTCTGTGATTCTATGAGTTAAAAATAAATTTAACAATTATTTTGCAATAATGAGAATGTTTGGAATGGAGATAAACTGATGCAGTCAGCATTGATTCAGACTCAGAAAGTCTGGTGCAGATTTAGTTATTCCTCCTTCTTAGCATAACACCTTGTTCCTGAAGAGAAATCTAATTGTCATGATGCTTGCAGTCTTCATTTCTTTTAGGATAGTTTTCAAACAGTAACGGAAAATATCCTCTGTCCTTGCAGCTGCTCATACACTTTACGAGAAAAACCAACTGGTAACGGTTGTATCTGCTAGTGCAGCTTTTGTGCTTTATTGCTTACTTCGAGAAAAGTTGACCTTTCCTATTCCTTGATATTTGCATCTTTTCAAATGATTTTGGCTTCACAAGAGTCAATGCGGTGATGGCAATAGAGTGTGGCTTTTTTTGAATTGACCTTTACTGAGATAACTGTAAATTTTTCAGGCTTATGGATTGGTGTAATATACACAGCTATATATCAGAGAATCACAGAATGTTAGGTGTTGGAAAGGACTTCTGACTACCATCAAGTCCAACCCCCCCACCAGGGCAGGGCCAAAACTAGAGCAGATCACTCAGAAATGCATCCAGACAGGTCTTGAATGTCTCCAAAGAAGACGACTCCACAACCTCTCTGGGGAGTCTGTTCCAGTGCTCTGTAATCCTCACAGTAAAGAAGTTCTTCCTCATGTTGAGGTGGATCTTCCTGGACTCGAGCTGGAATCCATTGCCCCTTGTCCTATCACAGGGCACAAGTGAAAAGAGGTTGTCCCTGCCTTCTTGATGCCCAGCCCTCACATATTTATAGACATTAATTAGATCTCCTCTCATTCTTGTTTTCTCCAGACTAAAAAGGTCCCATCCTTCCTGTAGATGCAGTGCCTAGCTAGAGCAATCTCTAACCAGGGTTTCATTCTTATTGAATCTCTGTTTTGAATGCCATCCTATCTTGGCTATAAAACTGCATTTGGAGAATTAACACAGTTAGGTGTTGACGTTGCAATACAACAGTGGAAGTGATTTCTGCATTTTGACCTTGTGGTGTTACATCTGCACATCAAAGTCCAGCCCATCCTTTCCTGATGCACATGTGCTGGTCTGTGGTTGCAGAGCAGCTACTCCTCTGCCTCCTCATTTTATGCTGCACTTCTGATTTTTAACATTTTTTTAACATTGCAATTACTTCCTATCTAAATTATAGTATAATAATAATAATAACAAGATTAGTATAAAATTCTGTTTCTTTTGCCTTGAGTGGGGTTCTAATTTCCACCAACTTTTTTCATGTTCTTTTAATCCTCTTGTATTGTATCAAGCAATTCCTGTTGTGGTGGAAACTGTCCTGGGCTGTCACCATCACAGCTCAGTCCCCAAGGAGTAGCCTTAAACTGCAGCGCTACAAATAGCGCAGAACATCAGAAAATTATTTCTGTGAAGCTGAGCCTATGAAAAGAGACTCAAAAGACCAGCAAGTTGCTTTGTAAGAGGGAAAAAAAAATTCTTTGTAATTTATAATTTATAAAAAGAGATTATTAAAGATAAACCAGAGGTTCTCAGTTGACAGCAAGTAATACCTATAAACATTGAAACTGAAATACAGGACATTTTCACTCACATTCAGAACTGTTGATGAAACACATTGAATGAGTAGAGCTACTACTGGAAATAGGTCTTTGAGTTAACTTTTTCACCCCAAAATTTCTATATCCTTGTGTAAGAGTATAACTGAGTGTATGCTTTACATAATATTACATCTACACCGTAGTAGATGAAGGACTAGCACATATACGTAGGAAAAATTTTGAGGGGTTATGGAGGTAATCAGGCTTCTTTGGATTAAGCTGTTTGAACCTGGGGATGGACTTTTTTCCTTTGTATATTCAATAACATGCTGTGTAAAAAAATATTCACAGGTAAGCACCAAAGACGTTTTAGCTGGCAAGACTGTAAAGGACATTGTAGGCTAAAAGGGTTTCTGCAGGTGACAAAAAGTTCCCGTGGCCATTCTGACAAATGTAGTGTTGCTAAGTTCACAGAAAAAGAATGCTGTACTTTGTTTAGTGACAAAGTAAAAATCATTTGCAGAGAGGAGTATTATATTTTCACCTGGCTGTTCTAGCTGATGTTTAAAAAGCTGTGGCTATTTCTCAACCACTATAAATATGTCTCTGAATATTGCCACCTGAATCTTCCTTTGCTGCTGTTGCACCTCCTACTCTCTCTCTCCTGTCCTACACACTACTGCTGCCACAAACAGGTTGCTCTCTGCCCCTCTGGAGCAGCCTGGTCCGTACCTTAAGACTTGTCGGGGCCCTTTAATCTTCTTATCTTTGAGCTAAAAATCCAGGATTCTTCAATTTTTACCTCAAAAGTCAACATTTCAGGCTCTTGATTGTGTTTATTTCTCTGTCTTGAATTTGCTAACAGCTACACATAAAATATATCTTCAAGGGTTTACCAGGGATGAAGAGAACAGATTTTGCTTCACAGGCTTTACCATTTATAGTCCTGGTTCTGTACTTCAGTGGGCCATTAGGTTCATTTGTGATCCACTGTATTTCTTGAGTGTTTTCTGCAGGACTTTAGGCATCCAGTTGCTTCCCACCCTGGATTTGTACAGTTTTAACTCTTCCTACCTAAGCATATTACCCTGCAGTTGTCTTTCTGAGCATCATGCTGGTTTCCCCAGCCCAGCACTGAGATTGGTAATGTTATCCTGGCTTTGGCTTTCAGTGCAAATGTCTCAAGTGCTATTTTAGTTTCCACAAAAGTGAAATTTCTGTGTACCCTCGGTATTCATAAATATATTATTTCAAATTCCCTTCACGTAAAGTGAACATACGGTGTCGACATGTTCACATTGTTAGAAGGAAGCTTATTACGATTTTCATCTGGTCGTAGGTCAGGCAAAATTACATTTACTAAGGAATACAATTTTTTTCTTAATGAGCATTTGAAAGGCCTACAGATTACACTGTAATTTTTTCTTTCATTTCTTTCTCTTTCACCTCCCTCCCTCCCACATATTCTAGAGCTCTATTTGATTCTATTAGATTGTTTTCTATTTTCAAGTTCTTCTACTTGATTATTTCAAAATAAGGGCTTTTTTGAGTAGGATTGCAATTGTATTCTGCTCATCATGAGCTATTTATCGTTTCAAAGGTAGCTTTCCCTACTGGGTAAAGTGTATGAGAAAAACAAAGCACTCAAGATCTTTTTACTGTACTTTTTTTTTTTTTTTTCCTGGTACCAAGCAGAAGACATGGGAATATTTTTTTTTTTTTTAATGAAAAATGCATTCTAAGTTTGGATGGTGCATTTTATATAAAAAAAATTAATTTTATTTTTCCTAAAATAAATAGAAACCGTCACTGTCTTCAACAGGTACCGTATCAGTGCAGAAATAGAATTTAGATTCAGTTTCTCTCTCTGTTACTTTTCCAGAACATCAATTGTTGTGAAACAGAGGCACTAAAAGACAGTAAAGGAAGTGGTCTGTGGAACTATAAATGGGCTGTGCTTTCACTATTGTAATGAGAAGCTATTTTTTAAAAAATTCTTCCAATTTCTTTTCCTCCTGGCTGTCTTTTGTGGCCCAGTAAGTTAGAAAATAAATGAACAGAGAAGCCAGTCTTTAATGTGTCCTAGCACTTTCAGTTCTTCAGAAGAAAGGAATGCTTCAGATTGAATCCAGGGTAAATGCAAAGCTATGAAAATATATAAACCACTGATATAGTATGTTCACTGTCATGAAATGCACTTAAGAATGCCTTGGAAGAACCTTAGAAGAACTTGCTTAGAAAGGCAGGCTGCCACTAACTTTGTAGTTAACTTTGACAAGCAGCTCAGCAGAGAAGTGAGTTATTCAAGCAGTTACGGCATCCACTAACTACTGTGGCCTTCAGGCTTCAGAAGAAGACTTTACCCTCATCAAGTCAAATGGTGGGGCTAAAGGGCATCTTGCATGAAATCCTTCAAATTCCTCAAGAGACTTCCTCCTCTCCTCTCCTCTCCTCTCCTCTCCTCTCCTCCTTCCTCCCGCCTCTCTCCCCTCTCCTCCCTCCCGCCCTTGCTCGGCTCTG
>JAAGNO010014488.1:42971-60829 GCA_033439905.1 Ceryle rudis | reverse complement strand
AGGTTTAGGTTGGGCATGAGGAACAATTTGTCTCCTGAGAGAGTGGTGAGGCCTTGGCACAGGCTGCCCAGGGAGGGGGTGGAGTCATCATCCCTGGAGGTGTTCAAAAAAATATGTAGACGTGGCACGTCAGGTCACGGCTTAATGTTGGGTAGACAGTTGTACCTGATGATCTTAGAGATGTTTTCCAACCTTAATAATGATTCTGTGATTCTGATTTCTGTGAGGAGAAACAAAAGTTGGCCTCTGTGGTTAATTTAGAGTAGCTCTTTGAAGTCTGCTGAGCCAATATCTAATTAAACTGCACACACGCTCTGAACAAATGAAAAAGAAATGCTGCTCCTTTCAGATAACATTTAGGTAACTTTCTTATCAAGTGAAATCTACTTGGGGAAATCAATTCTTTGCTGCAGGAGAAACTCTATCCATAATACTTCATTGTGTGAAGGCATTACCATAACCCATGTACAGTATAGGAAGCGTGTGCTGTTTGGAGATCTCAGCTGTATTTAGTCACAGCCATGGGACAAGTGCAGTTTCAGTCCTGTTTCTTTAATCTGAAGCCAGCGCAGTTTTCCTTGTATACAGTAATATTATTCTGATGTTGATGTCTGATTGTGCTACAGGTAGAGCCAAAACCTCTTATGAAATGTTTGGAGGATATAGACTACTGATTAGTTCTGGAATTGAAGATTCCTTAAGTATTCCTGCCTGACTCTTCTAATAACATCAGCTGTAATCATTTGTTCTGGTTTTGGATTAAGTGATGCACTTTGTGTCTTGACTTTCTCATGCCAGAGCCTACCAGGAATGCTGATGTTCCAAGTTCAACTTCGTAGTTTTAAACATGCATTGAAGCAACTAAAACCCTCTTTGTGGCAAAGAGGGCAATGGAAATGAGCTGTGCAGTTCCTAATGACCAGTGATAGACACTAGTTTTTAAAGGTTTCTGGTCCTCGGTAATTTTAGTCATCTCTTCTCTCCACATCTGAAGAATGGCTGGGTGGGTGCATGATTCACTGTGAATGATAAAGTGCCTAGGTCACAAATAGCCCTTGGTGTCTCTGCGGACCTCATGAAGTTCAACATGGCCAAGTGCAAGGTCCCGCACATGGGTCAAGCACAAGCACAGGCTGGGCGACGAGTGGGTTGAGAGAAGCACTGCAGAGACTGACTTGGGGTTGTTGGTTGACCTTAGAAGTGTTCTTTTATTTTCTAAGAATATTTTTAGAATTTTGCTCATTTTGTGTGCACGTTCAGGTGCAGAAGGCTCTACGGGCACCACATGTGAGTACTTAGAGGAATAATCCTTCTGCCTTTTTTCTAACCCGTTCTTTGCTAAATTGATCTCTGTGTGACCTGAAACATTTACTAAGTCAAACCAATCAACTGGAGCATTAATTGCCTTCTAATCTGTTTTTCTCAAAGTCAGATCAGAAGAGTCTCCAAGGAGCAGTAATGTTTAACAAGGCCAAACTGTAAGAGTAACCATACGCCAAAGGGAACAAAGGATGTTTTGTGCTTAGAATAATGGACTGTTGATGTAGTGAAGTACAGCAGAAGAGATGACTTGCCATGTAACCAAAAAATTTTCTCCTAGGTTGTTATCTCTTTTGTTCAACATTTCAGAACAGAATGTAGGAGTCACTGTCACTTCCCAAGTCGTGCCTTAGATCAGAAACATTTGCTAAAGACATCTGCTTTGTGGAAGTCAAATATATAGCATTTCTTAAGTCTGAGGTATGACTCATGGGAAAGCTATAGGAAATGAGATGGTCTTCCTGAGCTCTGAATACTTGACTTCTCTAGTCTGACAGATTGTCAAAAGTTTAGAAAAAATCACAGGCACAAATTAGTTACTGAAAAAGGCTTAGAAGAGAAGTATGTAGCTCTTCGAAGAGGATAAATGTGCATTATAAACGTGGCATATTATTTTCCCTTGGTATGTTCATCTCCTAAGGGGTATTGTATAATGCAGTTTGGTCAAGTTCAGTGAATAAATTTATGTCCCCTTATCTATTAAAGAACTATTGTGATTTGGTGAACAAACTTTGTATCTGCGGTGATCCTCTGCCTCGGCAGAGAGATGTGAAACATCTGTCCTATTTTAGTTTTAAATTTCTGGTAGATCTTAGCAATTAGTTACCCTCTCTATAAAAAAAGGCACTAATTCATCAGTGTCAGGTCTGTGTGAGGAAAAAAAAGGCATCTGCTTTTCTTAGCATCCTCAAACTATCTCATTCTTTGTTTTCCGTTCGTCTGATGGGACCCAAAACCCAAAAATCAACAAGTTTGTCTGAATGCAAGTTTTTGGAGTCATTTTTACAACTGCTAGATTGGTGTTACATTCCTTCCCTCTTTTTTTTCTGGCTTACAAAGAATCACAGAATAATACCAGGCTTATCTTTCCAAGTGTGAAGCTATTTATAGGATCTGGAGGTACTGTCTGTATGTTTCTTCTCAAGCCTGTACAAGAGAAATTGATTTTTTCATTTCTAACTGGTACGTCTTAGGGCTTTAGCACATAATAAACAGAGGAAGAGTAAGAAACGGAGCACAGCTATGAACTGGTATTTGTTTTCTGAACCACAGGTAATGGGACTTTGATTGGAGCATCGGCAAACGTCGTTTGTGCAGGAATTGCTGAACAGCATGGTTATGGTTTCTCTTTCATGGAGTTTTTCAGGTATGGTTTTAAACTTCTCACTTTAAATCTGTCTTTTTTCCTTCCCCCCTCCCCCTGCCCCTGTAGGTAAACAGTGGATCCGCCAGGGAGAATATCTGGAGAGAGTGTCTATAAAATAGACCTGTGTTCCTAATTTCTTTTTGGCAACTGAAATGTGGCTGGAGGGCAGATAACCTTATTTTCTTGGATAGAATGCATAAAGGTGTTGGGAACAGAGTGGAACCCCAGGAGAAGCAAAGCCTCAGAAACTCCTGCTTTGATCACCTTCAATCTTATCTTCAGCTCTGTAGTGATACTAAAGTGTTGCTTTGTTGTTAGATACAGTACAAACATAGCTTCTCCTCTGCACATTTTGCAGTTGCATCACCCCAAGCAAGTGAGAATTCCCAGTTTAGACGGAGTAGAACTTTACCCCATGATCCCATGAGCAAACCTACCTACCTTAAAGCAATTACTTCTTTTTTTCACCAGCTGCTTAACAGCTATGAGTGGAAGTGTGATGAGCAGCTGGTAACAGCTTAAGTTGTTGTTTAATAATTGTTTATATAATCTTTAATAGTTGTTGTTTAATAAAGGAAGTTCTTCTGCGGGTCATTTGTCAGCAGGTTTTTAAGGCACAAGGTGTACTTAATGCATACAGCACTTTCATATTTTTCCAAACCCTTCCAGTTTTTGACATTGTGGTTGAAAGGTGTAAATAGAAACTATCGAATAGAGGACTAGGCCTGAAGTTAAAGTTTAAAATGTACCTGATTTAACTTAAACATTGGTGCCTACCAAGAAGATGGAGACTCCCTTTTTAGAAGGAGTGCCATGGAAAAGATGAGGGGTAATGGGTACAAGTTACTCCTGGGAGATTCTGACTGGCCGTCAGCAGAAATTCTTTCACCATGAGCACAACTGGACAAGGGAATAATCTCCCAAGGGAAGTGGTGGATTCCCCTACACTGGGCAGTTTTAAGACTCAGTTTGGCAGGGTGCTGGGTCATCTCATTTAAAATATATATATAGTTATAGCCTTAAGAGGTTGAACTAGATTTGGTGGACATGAATACTGGGGGAGGCTGTAGCCATTGTGAGATGTGAGAACTGAATCTAGAGCGGTCACAGGAAGATAGCAGTGGATATTAATTAACAGAAAGAACATAAAATCCCACTTCTTCTGGATTCTTCTCAATCACTGAGCAGGGAGATCCTTGATGATTTGTTTTAGGAAAATATTTGTTTCAGGTGAATGTGCCCTGATCTAGTGTTTTCTGAGGCCCTGTTTTAGTGTTTTCATGGTATTACCTGTATCCCCTGAGGATTTTGATCCTATTTACTTTTATTTATGAGGCTTGTCTCAAAGCATGAAGTGATTTTTCTGCGTCTCTCCTCTGTTTGCCGAGGATCACTCATAAGGTTTCACATCCTTATTCAGGGTCCTCTACAGTGCTTCCACCAGCATAGACACAGATTGTTACTTTCTCATCTTGTAAATCCTTATGAGTCTCCAGGGAAAAATCATGGATACAGTTTGTGGGTAGATGATGGCTCTTTGCTACCTGATTTTGCTAAGGTGTCTTCAGTGCAACTTGTGCTGGTACTGTTTTGTCCATTTCAAACGTCTCTGTTCAGGAAATCCCATCACATGTCTGTCCCAGGTGGCATCTGGGATCATACAGCACAGCACGGTCCTCTTACCCTTCCACCCTACCTGCTTGCTAAGACAAATTAATGCAACTACGTTTAAGGGGACCTTTGTTAGAAGCAGATTTTTTGCAATCCATGTGTTGACATGGTGATCTGAGGAGGAGCTCTGGGCAGGGTTGCTAAGCAAGGTGGTGAGTAGACCTTGACACGACAGAGGTGGAGAGACTCTGGAGGCTCTGTGTGCCTTGTAGAAAGAGTCATCATGATGACATCTGTGTATAGGGAGAGAAAGGAAAAGACAAGAAACAGGTTTGTGTCCTGTAAGAGGGCTGATGGGCTTATGACCTTTCTTCTGTGTGTCTTTGTGCCGTAGGACTTGGTGTGGTTTGAAATTCTTTTTCTCTTTTTAAGAGAGGAGCAGGGGCAGCCTAGCTGGTGTGTATACAATGATATTCTGCTGCCCAAACAGAGCCAGGGGTGGACAGGTGTAATAACTAGCCTTACATTCTCTGGTCTGACCAGCTTGATGTGCTTCTATCTGGACTGTCATCAGCAGAAGAAATCTTGTGCTGAGGGGTGGAGGCCTGAATGACTATGAATGGTCATAGAAATGTCAGGGCTGGAAGGGACCTTAAAGATCATCTAATTCCAACACCCCTGCCATGGGCAGGGACACCTCCCACTAGAGTTTATGGAAGTAGTCAATTTCCCTCTCACTCTCCCTCATGTTTCTCAATCTACTCACCTCTTCCCTGAGCTTACAACTTGGACCTGTGCCACCCAGCTGAGCAGGTCATCAACTTGCTCACACTTCATGCAGCCATAGTCAATGTTGACCCCCATTGCCAGTGAAAGGCTGTGGCATTCCTCACAGCCTGTGGCCTGGATACCAATATCCATTTGGGTGGGTGCTGGCAGCACAGTCTTCCTCCTCCGAGTAGCCACCATCACTCCTGAAGTAAATTGTAAATTGCAGCATCTCCTGTAGAGAAAGGCATAGATCCTTCCTCCCTGTATTGAAGCACCTTAACACAGCCTGGTGACCAGAATACACTGCTGGTTGAGGAGATACCAGGTCACTGATAACCACACATGCCTGGCTGTCAGTGTGCTCACCAGTGTCACCAAGTAGCTTACCCAGAATCCATTCAGGTCTCGTTCCCTTCTCCCACATTACCTGTCAACACATGTAGAAACCAGTTCTGTCTGAACAGTGCTCACAAGGGGAAGAGAAAGAGTGCCTTAGTATATAAAAATACTGTAATGAACTTAATTTTATCAATATGAACATTTTTTAACCTTTGAATCTCTTATACATGTTAGTAAGGCAACAAAAAGAGACTTTCCTGGTGTAACAACAGCAAGAAGAAGATTAGGGGACATGTAAGCCTGCCACTGAATGGCCAAATGACCTGTGGACAAAGGATGTGGAGAAGGAAGAGGTTCTCAGAGCTGTGATCAGCACCACAAAGTCCGGCTGGAAGCCAGTCCATAATGCTGCTCCCCAGGGTGCTTGTGATTCTCCAGTGGTGCCTTCCAAGCTCAGCCATTCTGGGATTGGGTTTATAACCAGCCCCAGAAATCTGAATGCAAATTATGTATAACTGCCACTGGATGATTAATTTGGACTGCCGCAAATTCAGAGGAGAGGAAGCAATATTAAGAGAGAAAGAAAATTGAAATTCTTAGGAAGATCAACCTCAGAAGTAGCAATTTGCTTAACGATGCTCTTGCATTTTTGGAGTCAGTCCAGCCAAATTACATTCCTTTTCCACGCTGGAAACTTCCTCAGCAAACTGTATTTACGTATTGTAATCTTTCCACCTGAAAAAAAAAAAAAATCTTATATTTACCCACATTTTCCACTATCCTTCCAGCAAGTCAGAAAGCAGAGCTGAGTACAATATTCCAGGCACAGTCTTTTTTCCTGTTTTACAAAGATAAGATTAAATACAAAATATGGAGTGATTTGCCTTTTTGTTGTTAACCCAGGCCACTTCAAATTCCCACTTAATATACTATTCACTGTTAACTCTAAGTCTCTTTCAGCTTTCTTGTTACTTACCTGAGTGTGAGTATTTCAGCTTCCCCCTGTGCCCAAGTTCTAATACTTTTCCTTCGCCGTGTTTCTAGTTAACAAACCCTTAATGGCCAGAGATAAAAGGGAACTGGCGTGCTAGTGAGTTGGAGGATGGACACAAAGACAAATATCTAAGTGGTAAAAAAAGAAATAAATGTGTATCGGTGGGGTTTGGAAAAGGAGATAGAGGACACTGGGTATTTGATGTACATGGTCAACGGTACATATCAGAGCAAACAAATGAGCATTACGCCTCTGGAGAGAAGAGCAATTTTTTGGGTAGCTTTGACTCTGTAGGAAGCATGCAATATGTTAATAATCTAAAGGTAATTGCTCAGGGGCAGCATATGTGAGTAAGCAGAAGGCAGGGAAAGATAATATGCATATTATGATTTTTAGCCTAGTTATCAGAGAAACAATAAATCATAAATAAGATTTTAACAAAGAGGAAAACCCCAAATGTACGACAGTACTATTTCTCTTGGCAAATGGTCAGATAAGGACAGTATACTCTTGTTTCCTGATTATTATTTTTTTTTTTCCAGAGGTAAACATTGTGATTTTATATCAATTAAGACTGAGAATAATCAAGAGAGCTTTGTTTTTCTCAAGGAATAAGATAAAAGAAATAACACTGCAGTTGTCTCTTCTAATCTAGATGCTTCATTTCATGGTATTTTTCCTTTTTGTTTGCTTTTTACTAACATATCACTGGGCTGTTTGTTGCAATATAACAATCCACTGGGTCAGTCCATTCTGTTGAATACAAAAATGACCCACAGACCCCATGAAAATTTAGTTCTCATCTCTGTACAGGGTTTTAATTATCTGCTTCCACTTCCAATAAAATTACCAGCTTGATTTTAATTTTCTCTTTAAGAGAGGGATTTATTACTTTATAAAGATACATAGGTTTTGAAACATAAGTCATATTCTGTTGTGATTCAATACCAATCACCCCTGTGTGTCTATGATCATGATGTGATTAAAAAAAGAAAATCACAAAATCACAGGTAAATACTGAAGTTAGTTGACACCAAATAAAAGTAGATACTCATTTTATTTCAAATAAATTTTGGCTGACTGTGAATATATCATGGTGCAGGATATATAGGTAATAGAAGAATGGATTGGATAACTCTATGTAATGGGATAAGAATATGGGAGAGGTGATTTGATGCAGGAGGAAATCAGTTTGCCCAGAGGAAGAGGGTACGAGCCTAAGGACCAAATTTAGATCAGAGGGGCATGTTATCTGGGCATGTTATCAAGTTATCTGGGCATGATCCTTAAAGTATTGTGCATATTTTCAGGTGTCACATTCTTCTGTCATTGCTCTCCCTCCATATGTCATCTGAAGAGCTGAATTCATATTTTCTGTCTTCTCTGGGAGTAGCAGTAATTTGGAAGTGTCAAAAAATATGGGTTTCTGATAATAGTTTAGGAAAGAATGTGTTTTCATCATAGGGTTTGTCTTGGGAAATATTCACAGCAAAAAAATTTACAGTAGGATATCCCATTTATCCCTGCTTGAGAGCACTCACCCTTCCAGTCTGTTGAACTGGGCTTCCCGTGATAACTGCCATTCACACATCTGTGAGGACAAATGTGATGTTCTTCACTACTGCCTGTGTATCCCATTTACACAACTTACTAAAAAAAACTGTTTAAAGAAAAAAAAAAGAGCTCTGTAAAGCCATATAAATGTCTCTAGTAGATTATGTGTTAGACAGCTGTAATCCTTTTCATTCCTGTTAATTTACTGTATAATTATTCCCTGTTTTCTTACTATTAACACCACCTTATGTGAAACACTGCTGCTGTTTTAAAAGAAGCCCTACTATATTGAGTGTGAATTTTGGTGATGGAGATTTAAACTGGGCAATGTGGTGTCCAAAAACCCGAACGCAATTCACGTGTGTGTTTTCTGATTGACTGTGCCATTACAGAAGATGGAATTTTGGGATGTTCAAAGTATCTAATGAAGATTCAGTAATCTGCAGAGTAAAGGTTTAATGATTATGATACACAATTTATCGTAAGCTCATTTCCCACTACTCTTCTGATCAGTAAGGAAGAGTAACTGGTCATGGATTAAGTGGTGATATTTGACATGATAGCAGATTTCTTCTGATTAAATAAGTGCAAACACAACACTTGAGCGTAAGCCCTCTCAACAAACATGAGTTAAAAGGCCATTCCAATTTCAGTAAGTTTTAAATTTTCACAACTGTTTCTTCATAAAATTTCTAGCATTAAAAACCCAGATCTTTTAGGTTTACTGCATCAGCTCGTTTTCATCCTTATCTTGATTTCTTTGCCTGTGAAGCAAAATAATAGATTTCTTTTTTTAAAAATATCTCATTTTAATAATAAATTTCCAATACAATTATATACGAAAATGTCTATTTATCATCAGGCTTAAGGAAGAGACGGCAAAGCTATAGACAATCTTAGTTTTCAGCTGATCACTCAACAAAGTAGAATGGTAGTTCAGCATGTGTTCCTCTTTCAGTTCTAGGCTGGGTTTGTTAAGAAGAATGACATTTTTCTTTTAGCTATCCAAGAATAATCATTGCAAATTTTCAGTGTGGATTTAATGACTGCTCTCGAACAAACAAACCAGCCTTATACTGACATCCGTGGCAGCTGAATGAAGTGTATGTTTCTTATCCTGAACAGTTGCATAGCTTGTGTCGAACTCCGTGAAAGGAAGTTTTCCTGCAATAGTGTGGTGCAAATCATTTTAAGAGTAATTCCTGAGTTATGGGTAGGCTGGATTTTATTAATGTTTGTTTTGATTTTATTTAAGCTCAAGAAACACTGTAAGTGGAAATGTAAATGAATGTGGGTTCAGCTTGTTTATTTTTAGGAAAAAAAGGGGGGGACACGTAGTATTTTTAGCCCTTAAATATGAGGATATTTCCTTTTCTAACATGAAATTGGATTTATCTGTATCATGCAAGCTTCAGGGAGCTTAAAATTCTCCTATGTCTTCTAAGTAGAGGCAGTATTTTTGAATTGTTTGGCCTGTGGACACGCCAGTATTGCTTTTTAATTCTCTTACTGCCATGAAGTCTTTTGGATTAGCAAATTAGTTTCCAGTAAATGTAGATGGGAGTTAAGTACTTATCATCTTAAAATAAGGTTATGTGATTCAAGTATTAAAATTTTATCATGGTTTTAACTTTTAAAGTCTATTAAATGTGTGTTTCATCCTCTGAGTTTTTGAAAAAGGACATTTAAAATGCAATTGCAATGATTCAGTATTTCATTGGGCTCCATAGGAAGCACCAATTCTCCAGATGCATCACATCGCTTGAATATTATGGGGTAATAAGCTCATGGAAGTACTATCTAATCATAGAAAAATCATAGAAAAATTAAGGTTGGAAGGGATCTCAGGAGGTTCCTTATCCAGCCTTGGGCTCGAAGCAGAGTCAGCTATGGGCTGCATAGAAACAGCAGAGCTTTTTAGGGCAACCTGCCCTGCTGCCTGGCTCTCTCTATAGGGAAAATGTTTCTCTCTTGTTTCAACTTGTGCCAGTTTTCTCTAACTGTCCTGCCTCACAACACCGTAAGGAGCACAGCTCCAGCTTGTCAGTCACCCCTTGTAGGTTCTGGGCACACTGCTAGTGCTGCTGAAGCTGTCTCTTCTCTAGGGTGACCCAGTCTAGCTCCCCCAACATCTCCTCAAGGGACAAATGTTCTGGCCTCCACTGCCTTGTGGGCCCTCTGTGAGGCCCCTCCAGTTTGTTTGTGTCTTTCCTGCATTGGAGGACCTCTAAAACTGAATGCAGTGTCCAGTGTGGTTTAACAAGCGCTATGTAGAAGGGAACAATCCCTTCCCTAGATGCCCTTTGTGTACAGTCAAGGAAGTTGCTGGCTGCCTTTGCTGATGGGGTTCCCCCAGACTCATATGCAAATCTGCACTCTGGGTCTTTCTCACAGATCTGCTCTGCAGTTGCTCTGTCCACACATGGTGTGTTGCAGGGGCTCTTCTGTCCACCTCGACAGGACTAGGCATTCTTTGTAAGGTTCTGGTCTTCCCATTCCTCCAGTTTCACAGAAACAGAATCACTATGGTTGGAATAAGACCTTTAAGATCATCAAGTCCACCTGTGATCTAACTCTACCAGGGCCACTACTACCCCCTATCCTTGAGCACCATATCTAGACAGCTATTAAATACACCCAGAGATGTCAAGTCAACCACCTCCCTGGGCAGCCTGTTCCAGTCTTTGATAACCCTTTCAGTATAGAAGTTTTTCCTCATATCTAACCTAAACAGCCCCAAAGAGAGGACTTTGTCCAAGTCCTGCAGGGAGTGGCCTTGCCTTCCAACTTTTCAACCTAATGTAACGATATAGTCTAGTGTTTCCAGTGCAGCTTTGCACAAGTGTTGTGGTATGCAGTGATATCCAATATTAGTATTCAAAATAGTGCCCTTATAAGAAAGAAAGCAAAGCAAGAAAAATCTTTTAGAAAGAAACTGCAGATATCTGTGGTGAAATGGGAATTTTGATTCAGCCTCACGTGTAACTCTTCTCTTTCGATCTTCTGTTTTTGATATTCTATGTTGATCTTATTGAATGTATTTGAATAAGTAAAAAAACCTCCTCGCCTAAATATGCACCAAAGAGTTTTCAAACACTAGATCTTCTACAAAGCATTGACATGATGAAAAGGTGATATATGCAGCAACAGTGAAGTGTGATATATGTGATATGCGTGGTATATACTTTTTCAATAATAGTGTGATATGCAAAAAAATATATAGCTTAAAGTATAAAAATACAAAAGCATGCAATATTTCATATTCAAAGTATTAAATTTGTATAACACTTCTCATTCAAAACACTATTAATCCAAAAATATCTTATAAAATCCTTAGTTTCAAGGCTCCATACTGAAGCTTTCCAGAATGATCGAAAAGTGAATCTAAATTTTATAGTCTGCGCATATATGTATACATGAAATACACAAAGAAATGGAATTAAACTTTTAGTGACATAAATTTTGAGTATGGGTCACTTGTGGCGAAGCAAGAATGCTACTATTTCAAGTGAGTAAAAGCATTGTAACACTATATTGTCAAGATACTTGACTTTGGAAATGACTAGCAGATACAAAAATACATTTTTAAGAAAGAAAAAAAAAAAAGGCAAACTGAATAATAAACCCAAACCATATCATAAGAGCTTAATCAACCTTTTTTCACGCTCAGTAATATTGCATTACATTCTGAAGTGTTGTAGACCACTTAGGAGGTCTGATACCTAATCTCAGAATTGCCTCGTAAGACTTCAGGATATTTTTCCCTCTTACTAGTGCAAAACTATTGCTACTAGCCTCATAGGACTACAGCATGTTAGCCATGAAATCTCCTGATACAAATAGTAATGAAAAAATAAAGAGAAAAGCCCAAGCCACTCCTTGCATTCCAAAGTCTGCTGTTTTGCATACACACCAAGGTTCCAAAACCTTTGTATTGAACATCACCTGTGTGAGTTTCAAGAAGGTGTAAACTGGGGGAAAGTCTCCTCCAAAGGGGACAGTGACAATCTGTGGAGAAGGATATGGGGTTTTTTTGCAAATCAGTGGTTCTTTCAAACTCGGAATCTTTGAAGTGTTCAGAAAAACGTAAATTTGAAAGGTTAAATTGAAGAGGATTACAGGGCAAGGTCTAAAGAATATTGATCTGTCATGCAAATGAATTGAATTCTACAAGCTTATCTGTAAATGTTTCTTAGATTCAAACCCCTCACATTTCTGGTGTATTTGCAGGTATAACATTTTTCCTTTTGTGTAATTTTATATGTATACATAATACGCAAAAAAAGGTATCGATCGACTCCTTGCAGATATTTTTAGTTTACTGACATTGCATATCATTAAAGTAAGGAAGGAAAATAAATACACATATAAAAATAGAACATAGAGAGAAAGACTCTTTTGGATCACACTAAAACCAGCTGAGAATTTAATTTTTTTTTATTGTGAGCTGAAACGCAGGCTACTGATCCTGGTTTGTTCTGAAAAACAGAATAGTTGCACGCAATATGGGTGGAAGAATTTGGTTTGTTACTAGACAACTTATGATCACAGTAGTGCTCCTACTAGATGTACAGGTCATAGGAGTGATCACGTTTATATGGTATTCTGTTAGAAATTGCACGCAACGGGTGTCATAAGTCACAAACAGCGTAAAGTGATTTGACACTTTAAAGCCGATCAATGAACAGTGAGGAGAGTGGTAAATGTAATAGACGTCTATATTTTTGTAAGAGTGACTGTAACCCATTCTTGGTCACAGTAGCCTGTGTCTAGAAAATATAGAAATAGAATTTTTCTAAATGTAGGCTACCAACTTAATACCTAATAACTCCCCAGCAGCACTTGGAGTGAAAATAATTGTAACAGTGACCATTTCTAGATATTTTTGGCAGTGTCAGAAAGTGGATATCCTGCTGGGTTTGTACAGTTCTACTCCTATACAAACTATTGTATGCAAAGATTTTGTAGATATCTTGGACTGCGTCTTCCTTGGTGGAAGAAAAGATATAAAATTTCTTCCCCAGCGCTTCTGTGCTAGTTATGTGATAATACTGATACAACCTATTGGGATAGGAGTCATCATCTTTCGAGACTTTATATTAATCTGTAATATTCTACAGTGTTAATCTACATCCAACAAATTTGCCTAAACACACCTGGAGAGCATTGCATTCCAAGTGTTGTGTTTAAACTACATGGGATGGATTGTTCTCTGTGTACATACTTAGAGATGTACTGAGTACAGAGGGGGTCTGGAACTCCGACACAGGTCAAGTCTGGCAAGACGAACACCTTTCTTGTCTATTCCCATCAACGTTTTCTAATTTTACTTCATATTCAGTACAGATGGTAATGGGAAGCTAGAGTATGAAGGGAAAAGTTAGATTAAAGAAACTGGGAGTTATGCCGAGGAATTCTGGAAACATGAAAGGACAGCTTCATGCAGTCCAGCATGAAAATTCAGGCTGTTTTTTCCTGAGAGTGGAAAAGACAAGGGTATAGTAGCAGTGTCTCCTAGGTTCTCATAACAGACACTTTTCAAAAGTGTTTTGAAGAAATATCACATTTTTGCTCATAGAACCATATATTCATATGCTTAGCTAACCTCCGGCAACTTTTAAGCATACGTTGGCTTTCTCTAACTTCCAACATCGGTGCAGGGTGCAGATGTAAGAGAACATGATCCATCACCCCTGGGTCCTTGTCTGTGAATCTTCCAGTTTGAAAAAGGGTTGGAATGCACTGCATTTCCAGTCTGACATTCCTGTTGGCATTTCCTTCCTACAGAAACCAGGGGGGTGGGGTAGGAAGAGAAGAGGTGAAGAGAGAGAAGAAAGGATGAGAAAGGCTGTTGTGTACCCAGGTGTTATGGCTAGAACATAGCCCATTGGGAGACTCACCCTACTCGTATTCTTGGAGCAAGGCTTCTTGTACTGCTCTTAACACCTAGCTTCTTATTCTTTACCCATATGTGTCTTGGCCATCTTCCCTACCATCACTGCATTGAATTGTTAAATTTAATGAGTTTTCACATATAGATGATTATTGAAATATAAGAACTAAATCAGGCATGCATCAGGACGGAATGATTTCTGTAGTGAACTCATGGTTGGCTCCCTCCATGGGTTTGTGTTTAAACATACATAAGAAATCACATTTACTGTCTTTTTATTAGAGCAGTCCCGAATAAAGAGTGATGTATTCTAAAATGACGATTTAAGCAATGTCTGTCATGAAGGAGAAGTTCATTCTTGCCTTGGCATTTGTGAATGATGTTAAAATCTTGTCTTTCTTTAGACTTTAGTTGAGCGCTGCTGTTTCCATAGACGACTTTCTGCAAATGACACGGATCTACAAATTATCTGAATTAATTCCTATTTCAAGTAACAGAGCTATGATGGTTGTTCTATAAGTGAATAGTGCAGTAATATATTTTTATTTATAGACTTGTTTTATTTGTTTAGACTACTCAAATGTTTTTGCACTTCTTTTTCTAATACTCTGTAAATGAAGATGAAGAGAAGAAAAAGTCCTGATACATTTAGGTGGAGGAGAAAGATCTGCCTTGTGGAAGTTTCACATCATATTTTTTTTTTTTCTTTTGAATTAATACAATCTTCTTTTTATAGAAAGATTCTCGAAGTGTCTCCAAAGCCCACTATTTTAGTAGCATATTGCGATTTGTGCTGATTAGTGGATTTGAAAATCGGAATGTCTGCTCCAAAGAACAGTGTCCTGCTTTTTCACCGTCTCTTTAAACAGTAGTAATGTAAAAACTTAAAAAGTGAATTGCTAGAAAAATCCACAGGGAACAATTTTTCACTGGTAGGTGATGGAGTTTAAATAAAACCTCTTTCTCTGATGACATGTCTGGCCATGAGGAGTCATATTTTACCACCAGTAATACGGGCTGAAATCAGCTGAGAATATTCACTTTCTAGAAAGCTTTTAAAAGGCAAGTAAATTACCTCATTTTTCATTTCACTGAGGTTGATTTCCACCAGATCCTCTAAAACTAGTTTGAGTGGTACTGTATCCAAATGTACAGAATTTCATGGTTAGATATAAGCTATAACTAAAATAGGTGTTATCCAGTTTTAGGGGCATCTGGAGTGAAAATAGGGAGGCCCTGTAGGTCTTTAAACTTCTACAGCATGAAAGTAGGAGTCATTTTACAGACTTTCTGCTTTTGCATAGAGGTAAATATGCTTTTGTTAAGTGCTAAAATGCACAAAATGAAGGTCAAAGGCACTTAGGCTCATCATGATTGTGATTTAAAAATTAAAAAGAACCCCAAACAACCCTGGGGCCTATTAAATCAGAGAGACTTTCTGTAGTTAGAAGAGGTCAGTGCATTATTTTCCTAGATAATTCATCAATGTCAGTAGTGCTAATGAGCATGTGGCCCATGTGTCAAGAGTTAGTGTGTCCATATCTCTGCTGCTGCTGTGGTCTAGCACTGGTGTTTCACTGCAGATCATTAAATGGAAGGTTTCATGGAATCACAGAATGGTAGGGGTTGGAAGGGAACTCTGAAGATCATTGAGTCCAACCCCCCTTCCAGAGCAGGACAAAACTAGAACAGATCATTCAGAAATGCATCCATACAGGTCTTGAAAGTCTCCAGAGAAGGAGACTCCACAACCTCTCTGGGGAGTCTGTTCCAGGCTCTGTAACCCTCACAATAAAGAAGTTCTTCCTCATGTTGAGGTGGAACTTCCTGTACTTGAGCTTGAATCCATTGCCCTTCGTCCTGTCACAGGGCACAAGTGAACAGAAGTTGTCTCTGCCTTCTTGACACCCAGCCTTTATGTATTTATGGATATTAATTAGATCCCCTCTCAGGCTTCTCCTCTCCAGACTAAAAAGCCCCAGGTCCCTCAGCCTTTCAAGTTAGTTAATTTCAAATTTGCTAATGCCTTGCAAGCCATGAGTAGATCTGTGCGAGAAGAGAGCAGAGCATCTGCAGTCTTCTGAGTGACTCTATTCATCGATGATTGTGCCCACTGTATATTGCCAGTTTCTTCTGCTAGCTAAAATTAGAGGGATATTTCCGGCAAGAAGAGAAGGACTGAAATAGTCTTTGCTGGTTTTCACCTCCATGTCTTGGAGCTAAGAACTGGGTAGAATTTCTTCCTGTTACCACCTCAGTTCATGTAGCACACAGAAAAGTAAAGGGTGTGCTTTTGATAGATGTGGTGCCCAATTAACCTGCATGCTGTGTAGTGCTAAAAGAGCTGTATGTTGTACAAGGGAAAAAATAAAAAACACCTAATAATGGAAAGTCTTAATCTTAGCTAATTTGGTTTAGAAAATATTTGTAAAAAGGAGATGTTTGCCACAAGTGTGGGAAGCCTTTGGTGTATTTTAAATTACAGTGGTAAAATATCGTTAAGAAATGGAACCCAAACCTTAGAGAAAGAGCAAGTCCATGCTGTTAGAAGCAGAGTTATCTGAAATATTCAGATTGCTTCTGAAATGCCATCAGGCCTCTCTCCCTGTCACCATCAGCCTTCAAGTAGCCTAGATTGGCTTTATTTTCACTGGAAACTATTCACTCTTTAGGCAGGAGATAATCTTGTTATTCCATTAATTAGAGTACGAGTTGTTTTCCTTCCATGGTATTTATTTTTTCTGGAAGTCATCCATCACCTCTTCTTGATGCAACAGCAATTAAGTGCATCAGTGAGGTATAAAGCCCTTTCCTCTCCCAATGACTTTCTGTGAGGCAACCCATCTTGTTGGGGCATTATAGTCGGAACCATCCTCTAGGTTAAAATGTATGTTCAAGGACAGCTGAATAACTTGACCATTGATGGCTTTCTACTTGTCTGAGCGACACATGGTCCAAAAGTAGTTAATCATACTGAGGTCAGTTTTGGGGTTGACACGGCTAAACCCAAGGCTTGCTCTTGTACGCAAAGCATAAGAGCTGTGGTTTCTGTCATTCAAGTGGTCGGATCAATTCCCGCCTTTGGGCAATTATAGCCATTCAGGACTAAATATTCCATACTAATAATAGTCCTGCTAAATATTCCACAGTCTTTGTGCATAGACTTGTCTGTGGAACAGAACTTGCTGGAAGTTTTGTTGTCTTTTGCAGGTTGCCCAGGGAGGTGGTGGAAGCGCCATCCCTGGAGACATGCAAGGTCAGGCTTGATAAGGCTCAGCAACCTCCTCTAGCTGAGGCTGTCCCTGCTCCCTGCAGGGGGGTTGGACTGGATGAGGTTAGAGGTCCAACCCAAGGCATTTTATGATTCTATGATTTTTTTTTACCCTGGTCTCACAGCCATGTGTATTTCATGACTTTTGTATGTTTAAGGTTTTTTTCATCTCTTTTCCAATTTCTCTGTCAAAAAGACAGTGTCTACTGCATAAGCTTCTCTTGGCCTTACCATATTTGCTTTATTCCTGCAGTGTCTTCTGTGGGGGTTCCAAACTGTTGCCTTGTGCCTAAATTCTTGCCTTTTGAAAATCAGACGTAGAAGCTGTACTGAAATACTGTTATTTAGCTAAATAGCTGTGAAAATTTGCCTTACCCAGCTGCTGGCAGGACTGTTTATAAAAATTAATGTGATTGCTGCTCTGATGCAGTCCCCGCTATTCACTGGAACCGTGTTTACTGAATTGTTTCATTGTGACTGAGACTTCATGTGTCTTGAAGGGGATTCATTCTGAAATAGACCGATTTATCCTTTTGCTTCTCCCAGTTCAATGAAGAGCATTTTAGCTCTGAAAAGTGGGCTTTTTTTCAGCAAGGACAGGAGATTTGTCTGTGGTGCTAGTAATAAATGAAATTTTAAAAGAAAGGTGAGCAGTGTAACTATGAATAATCAAACCAGGGAGAGAACACAAAATTGAGACCACTCCAAAACAGCAAAATCCTCACGTTTAATAAATAAA
>JAAGNO010014488.1:0-10944 GCA_033439905.1 Ceryle rudis | reverse complement strand
GCTCCCAGGAGCAAGTAAAACAAAAGTGAGATGGGAAGCCCGTGAGATCCCTTATGCTGATTTCAGCAGGGGGGAGAAGGAACCCGGGGGGGGGGGGACGGACGGCGTTGAGCCTGAGGCTCTGGCACGGCCGAAGGTGAAGGGTCCTGAGGTGCCCCGTCCTCGCATTGAGTGCCTCAGCCTGAGAAACCCCTCATTTCTGGTCAGGAACAGGTTTGTGCTTTCCTTTTGACAACGTTGTTTGACTTCGGAGTGATTATTTATCTGCGTGCTTGCTCAAAGGCAGTCGCCTCACAGAGCGTTTGCCTTGAGGTTCCTTTTGTCCGTGTTGAAGCAGAAGAGCTGTTGCGATGTTATGTGAATCGCTTGTAGCATTTGGTACCGGCCCTTCCAGTGTCCTAACAAATCTTCCCTCCCTTGTTTGTGCAAATCCCCCCCTGGATTCTGCAGGGCAGGGTGGTGCTGTGTCCCAGTCATGGTCATTGTGCTTTTGGCTCGTTAAATTACCTGCTTTGTCTGGCACTGTAAGGTGACAAAACACTTGTATGGCAGATGCCTAGCAGGAGATTGTTGCTGGATAAGTCTTAAGTTAAATCTACTGCTCAAAATACCCCTTCTGGGTATTTGTAGGAAATCGACTTGGTTTTTCTGCAGGTCTTACATGTACTGCAAAAGCTATTGAGGCTTCTTGAGCTCTCCTTTAAGCCCCCGAGCAGAGAGGGTAGTTTTGAATTGAGGGCTGAGTTTGCAGCTGATGCCGGGCACTGTGTGCAGGAGCAGAGGTGAAGCTCTTTGGAAGACAATCCCTCACTTGTCTGCGCTTGAAAACCTGATCGTGAGCTCTCTGCACCATCTGTGCTTTTTCCTGGGATGGCCTAAACGTGAGAGTTACCGAGAAAAAAATAATGATGTTTATTCATCCAGTGCTGGGGAAAAACCTCATGCTGTGGAATGAGAGCCTTTGGGAAATGAGCTGTTTGTGAGTGATTTCCTGCTGCCTGTTGCAGGAGCAGGATGTACACGCTGCTGTCCGGGCTCTACAAGTACATGTTCCAGAGGGACGAGTACTGCATCTTGATCCTCGGTTTGGACAATGCCGGTAAAACCGTAAGTGCTGTTTATTGCTGCTTGCCTGGAGGGCACAGGAAGTTCCAGACATCCTCTACGGGCAAAAATTCCAGCAGCCAGGTCTTTCTTCCCCTGCATTGTGAGTTATTTTAGGGACATCACGCCAAAGAATCAACTTTTCCTTCTTACTGAAATTTAGCCTAAGCCATCAGGGATGAAGCTGAGGCTTCGGTAACCCCATAATCACCTGCGATCCCTCCTTTTCCTGCTAAAACAGGGAACAAGGAGAGGGGTTTGTGCCAAGGTTAGGTAGGGCAGGTTGAAAATGGCAGGTCTGGGTTAGGATGTCCCCAGCCAGGACAATATTTGAGAGTAAATACTTTTTCCTGTTCCTTTTCAGACCTTCCTTGAACAAACTAAAACCCGATTTAACAAGAACTACAAAGGGATGAGTTTGTCCAAGATCACAACCACTGTAGGTTTAAACAGTAAGTAAACCTGTTGGGAACTGGCCTGCCCAGTTAGACACCAGCTGCTTCTTGTCTGAAGTATTGAAGAATCGACAAGGGCGGGATAGTTCTGGGAAGCAGAGGTTGTATCTCCCAAGGGGATCAAATAAACATTCTTAGCTTATGAGGGGAAAAAAAAACCCTGAAGTCTTAAAACCCCTGAGTATCCCATTTCGGTGCTGTGCTCAGAGGTTGAGCTGAGTCTCCCGGGAGCTCCTTCAGCGGCCTGATTGTGATATTTGCACTGATACGAGTCCAACTGGCCGCTCCTTGCACGGGGGGTGTTCTGCTGTTGCAAGTGACCTCTGCGTGTGATTTGTTCCTCTCGAAGACTCTTCTGCCCCGGATTCCGTAGCGGGGTGTGCGGGCGGTGATGTGTTAGAGAACACCTTCAGTTTTCACTGGTTTGTCCTCTCTTCTGCCCCTCTAGTTGGTACTATTGACGTTGGCAAAACTCGGCTCATGTTCTGGGATCTCGGTGGGCAGGAGGAGCTCCAGTCTCTCTGGGACAAGGTTGGAGATGTATTTTTGGTTTTGGTTTTTTGGTTTTTTTGCCTTTTAGAAACATTTTGCACTCTTAAACTTGAAGCAGTTTGATCATTTCATAGCTGTACAGGCTCCTTGGTAACCCCAGTATTAAGCATCAACACTCTTCCCAGAGCTTCAACTTCATCTGTGCAAGATTAGCGAAGACAATGGTTGATATTGGCGTTATCGTTTACAGACAATTACCAGCCCTGTGTCTGAGGGTTGTGCCGTAGAGATAAGCTGTTCTGGGGGACAGATCAGCTTTTTCCCCTGTTGTGTTCAGCGGGCGCGCAAACAGAACGGGCGGTGCCACTGCTCTTCTCCCCAGACATAAGCTGTGGAAGCAGCTGGCTCTAACTGGTTGATGGAAATTTTACCAAATGAAAGAAAACCCAGAACATTAGGAAGAGGAACAAATGGTCCTGGCAGATAAGACACTAATGTCTGTGTTTCCCCCCTCAGTATTACGCTGAATCTCACGGAGTGATCTATGTTATTGACTCCACTGACGAGGAGAGGCTCTCGGAATCTAAAAGAGCTTTTGGTGAGTAGGGCGAGTTTCACCGCGCTGCGGTTCCGCGGCGCAGCGTGGCACAGTTCCCTCATTACTGCCCTGTCTGCTCCTGTGTCCTGGAAGTAAGCTGCGTGGTGATGACACCTCTGGAGTGCTTTTGCAAGTGTCTGGTTGAAGTCTGTGTTGTCTGTAACACAGGACTCGCCGCTGTTGCCTCTAATGACCACGAAGCTCTTTTTGTGGGCATGCTGATAGTTCTGAAGTTGTTACACCCGATTCTGTGTTTATCACCTCCTTCATCCCCAGTAACGTGCTTGTTGATCAAAACAAAGTGTGGAGTTTGATCTGGGCAAGAATTCTGGGAAGAATACGGACTGGAAAGGTTGTATCAAATGGAACTGTGATGCAAAAAGGAGCCTCTTGCTCCATCCCTCCGTCCAGATTGTCTGTGTCGAGCATTTGCACAACTTCTAGAACTGGCTAAATCTCTGTCGGTTTTGTTTTTTCTCCTGTGCTGTATAGAGAAGATGATTACCAGCGAAGCTCTGGAGGGGGTTCCCATCCTGGTGTTGGCTAACAAGCAGGACGTAGAGGTAAGATTATGGTAAATTCACTTATTAAATGAGCACGTAAGCTGCGGAAAGGTGAGCTCTGCATTCACGTTAAACTTGTTTCCTCTTCCTGGACTGATCCTGTGGTGCTTTCCTACTGCTGGAAATAATTACTTTGAATTTAGTGGGTTTGGTTTTTTTTCCTTTCTTTGCCACCCCTTTTCTGGTGGCATAACTGAGCATAGGGACAGGAACGTCCATCTCAGCTGTTTTCAACCCTCTGCAAACAGAACAGACCACGTAGCTATGGTGGGTTTTTCTTGTACCGTGACTTGGTATGACTTGGTATTTTGATACTGGGGTTTTTTTCCTCTTTATTCAGAAAAAAAAACCCTCCAAACATTCAGTGCACTTTGTTTTATGCTGCTCTTCTGTTACCTGGGAACAGCACAACAAATGTATGCGAAGCAATATCCTCCTTTCACTGTAACCAGATAAGATCTGTTCTGTGAAACGCTCTGTTTGTCCTAGACTGTTCCCTCAGTGACAGCAGGGAAAAACTCGGTCTTGACAGTATCATTTGAACTCTTCCTGGCATCCCCAGAACGGCAAAACCCTCGGTTTGCCTTTGCCAAGTTAGTGAGCACTACAGCCTGTGTGTTTAGGTGACGCATCCAGGGCAGTCCTCGTCTCCCCGCGATGGGGAAAAAAGAGGGTGAAAAGCGGCCGTGGCATTTTCCACGTTTTCCTCCTTTCCACCCGCTGCACCTGGAATTCCAGTGCTGCAGTTCCAGTGGTTAATCCGTAGATGGAGCCAGCGCCTTTCGGTGGAACTGGGAGTTGCAGCGGCTGTGACTGGGAGGTGTTTCTGCGTGCAAATACTTCCCAGCTTCTTCCCCTGGACTTTACACCTGCCTCGGTGAGGGACCTTGTGGGAAATACTTGAGACTTCCGTAGGAATCGCTTTGGTTCTAGAGAGGGATTTGGTTACTCTTCACCTGTGCAACACAGCAGAGTTTTTTGGCTGATGATAAGATTTCTGTGGCTAGATAATGAAAGAAACGTAGTTCCACTTAAGAGACAGCGTGAGATTGAGACGGAACTGCTGACTTCGCTGTGATCTCTGGTGCGTGGGGAGAGGGACTCTCTTTTCTGGGTGGAAACCAGCATCTTAACTCTCCTATTTCCGCACGACGCTCCAGCTCCCCAGCAGGGAGCAGCCCGCGCTCTTGCCGTTAGCTGTTGAGGAACAAACTCTGCGTGGCGAGCTGGAAAACTGTTCTGCTTTTCCTTCGGGCTGCACGTGCGTGTTTTGTTACGGGCACAGAGCGGACGCCGGCTTGTTCGCAAAAAAGAAAAGTGATTGAGCAAGGGGACTTCTTTATGTGACTAGAAAGAGGTGTTTGGAGCAGGCTCTGAAGATAAAAAGTGTGACTGACCCCTTGCCCCTTCTTGGGAGGGGGGCAGTCCAAGACCAGCCCACAGCTTTAGTGTCTTTTATGCAGTTTTAGGTTTGTGACGAGATGAGCGAAACCATAGTGCGTAGTGACTACCTGGGGTTAAGAAATGCCTGCACTGGGTATTTAGAGGTTACTCCCAGAGTAGGACCTCGGATATGGATACAGCAGAGGGACCTCAGTGCTGTTAACAGAACGTTAAAGGGACTATAGGTTATTTTTCAGTAATAATTCAGATTCACTTAGCAAGGTGTAGACAAGTAGTAGGGCTGTTTCTCTTCCACCAGTCCAGCAGAACTGAAAACTGGAGAAGAGAAGGCTCCTTATAGCAGCCTCCAGTATCTGAAAGGCCCCTACAGCGGACCTGGGGAGGGGCTTTGTGGTGACAGGACGAGGGGCGACGGTTTTAAACTCGAGCAGGGTAGATTTAGATTGGACATTGGGAAGAAACTCTTCACTCTGAGGGTGGTGAGACACTGGGAGGGGTTGCCCAGAGAAGCTGTGGACACCTCATCCCTGGAAGTGTTCTAAGCCCAGGCTGGATGAGGCTCTGAGCAACCTGGTCTAATGGGAGGTGTCCCTGCCCATGGCAGGGGAGTGGGAACTAGAGAACTAGATGACCTATAAGGTCCCTTCCAACTCAAGCCATTCCATGATTCTATGATTCTATGGCTTTGCAATCCGTGGGCTGCTCAGGAACCAGTTCTGACTGGTAGAATCAAAATAACCCTTCTACCTGAAATTATCCTGAGGGCCACAGATCCCAGTGACTCTTGATAGCAGCTTGGCTTCACACTGAGATGTTGTTTTCCTAGAACTCGACAGGCGTTGTCTCCAACGATGGCTCAAAACATCTCCCCAGAACAGTCAAAGGGGTCATCACAAGATCAAAAGCAAGAAGCAGCAAAAAAGCTCCCTGGAGAATACAAAAGAAGCACCATTAAATTCCTGGCTGCACAACTTTTCCTGCTTCTTAGAAAGAAATTATTTTAATCATTTGGCCTGCTGGAAATATCCATTCCCTGTTGCTGGTGTAGTCACAGGGGCTGTGGGGGGCGGGATGGGGCTTCATGACTGTAAGCAATGACCAGCAATGGTGTCTCTTAAGGCAATTTCTCTCATGCCACAATTGATACAGAAAGGAAAGGATATCTGAGCCACAATCAAAAAGCCTGCAAGGTACCCCAGCTATTCCATAGTTATTTATGGCATTGCAAATGCTGTTAGGTGGGTTTTAATACTGGTTTTGTGCAGGAGTAAATGGTTGTGAAAGGGAGAATTCCCTTATCACCCATAAAATCCTGTGCAGAATTGACTATTTCTGAGCATGCATCTAGGGACGGGTCAGTGTAAATGGTAAATAAACCTAGGGAACCTAGGGTCTTGTTGAAAACTTTTGCTTACATCTTCCTTTTATGCCCATGTAGCAAGAGCTTTTTGTTTTCTCTTATTTATTTCTGAGGAGAAAGGACCCTGTCAAGTCTTCCAGCAGGTTTCTCACCTCTACAGTACAAATGGTTACCCCTTTAATGTCTGCTAAAGAAATTATCTCATCCCATAAGCTAGTAGCTTTGGAAATGGTGTAGATTTGTACTAGTGTTAAATGAAATTATATTTGGAAACCTAAGCCATCCACTGAAATTGAAATTTAGTTTCTTTTCTGGAAACCTACAAGCTCTTCTGATGGGATATTCAAGCCAGTAGACTCCATAAAGTGACTGACAGCACATATGTCTATTGGCAACTCACAAGAGGGGACAGAGAAAGCTAACACATAAAGGTCTGCTTAAAGCTTTGTCACATGTGATGGTAACACTTTCGTGACTCAAAACGTAGAATGATCAGCCTCTATTTTCTGCCCAGAGAAACCCTGTCTGGCAAATCTATTGTGCCTGTGTTATAAAACACCTTTCTGAGAGAAAGTGAATGAGACTCAACCCTCTGTAGCTCTGAAACAATGACTGGTTAGTAGCCTAAAGTAGGCACAAATCTGCATCTCTGTCAGTATCTTCCTTCTAATAATTATTAGCTTACCAGTTACTGTGTTAGCATGTGCTTAGCTCTGTTATTAATGAGTTTAACACCACTAATTATGCTTCATTATGAAAGTTTCTATAGTATAGAAATGTCTTTGGCTCTGCTGGGTAGGGTTTATTAATAAAATGTAGGGAAGAGGAGCCCTGTCACCTCTAAGACTGACCTACCCAGGATGTCGCTCCAGATCTCTGCATCAAGACGGGCTTCTTCAAGCAATGATGCTCCTGCTCACACTAGAATTAAAATGGATGCTCTGTATTCACTCAGTGTGAAAAAGAATACAATAATTACAACAGCTCTAACCTTTTAGACATGGATACACAGTAAAAGAAAACCAATTAATTAGAACTTGGATTAACTGAGCATCAGTGGTTAGTGTGGAAGTGGTCCCTGCTGCTATATAGAAAGCCTGAGCCCTCAAGAGGCTGTGACTAAAGGACACCAGACTGAATCACTTAAGCAGTCATGCTGTCAGTAGACATTAATGAAGATTGCTTTTGCATACTAATAATAGAGACCCTGGTCTGTAGCATGTGAATGAAAATTTATTATCCTCTTTCTAAGAAAGGAAACCAGCTGCAAAAAAAACATTAATAGTAGAAAGAGATGAGCATAAAAGTAACTGCTGTTCATCTGTGTATGGATTAGCTGGCTTATCAGATCTACCAAGATGCCCTTGGCACCCAGGCACTGGTCCAGTCAGCTGAAAACCATAGTGCCTCAAATGCAGTGTAATTGCTCCAGAACTTAAGAGAAAAGAAGATTAGTTTGTACAACAATCTCGCTCTCTTTGATGTGGTTCATAACTGCATGTTAAAATGTGTTCAGATTACATAAACGTCAGGTTACCTCCCTAGAGGTTGACCTCTCTCTTGACTGACGTGTGGGTGGATATTCCTGCCGTCTACCTTTGGCCTTGAGTTTATGTGCAGTGAAGAGAACTAAAGTCAGAAGCCCAAAACTTGAAGTCTACCCTCAGAACCTCAACTGTATGTGTGAGGGGCAAATGTGGTTGCCTGAGCCGATGAGAATATTCTCTGCAAAGCAAATACAGCAGAAAGTGTCCAGTGGATGTCCATGTCTAAAGCTATCTTGACAGGAGAAGGAACCATGCAAGGTTTGGAAACCTTCGTTTGAGAGCTGAATTTATGGTCTGATTGCAGAAGTGAAACCTTTCTGCAATAACACTTGAGGCCCCATTAAAATGCTGCTCTGTTGTTACTGCTGCGTAGAATGTACAGTTCCTTATCGCCTTTCATCCAACCTGACCATTGTTTTGCCTTTGCTGCATTTAACTCTATTCATGCCCTGCAGATTTTCCATTGCTTTTATGAATATGCTCGACTGATACAAACACATTTCGATCAACACTGCTGAGTCTGTGCTCACGGGGTTTTCCTGGTGTAACTACATGGCGTGATTAAAGCAATGCGACTTTTGTGTCCTTATTCTTTCCCTGAGGCTGTTTTGCCTCAGACACACGTTCTTTCAGTCTCACTAGAATTCTACTTCTTCTCCCTTTTATTTATTTATTTTTCATCCTTTTCCCTTCTAAGATGTGTACGTTATCCCATTTCTGCCTTTTTATTTTTATTTTTGCCCTCTTGTTTTATCTCCTAGACTTCTATTTTTTGCTTGACTTCACCTAACTCCTTGCCATTCTTTTTCCATCTGTTGCTTTGCTTCTGTCTTTCTATTCTTTCTTCTGGCAGCTATGCCCCTTCTTCTCTTCTCCCACATATTTCCAGGCTTTTAGAGAGTGGAAAAGTTCCTCATATTGCTTAATCCTTGTCTTACTTTTTTAATGTTTCAGGTGTCTACTCAAGGTTAATTTTGTAAGAAGATATATGTCTTTGATGCCTCTCTTTTCTTTTGAGGAAGGGAAAAGTTGCTACTACTTTTACAAGTCCTCTATCACCCTGCCGTTTTTTTTCTCTTTCTCACCTAACTTTGAGGCAAGAGAAGATTTTGTCTGGTATGGTCTGTTCTACTCTACATTTTGTGCATGGCACACATTTCTGTCCAAGAAATCTCAGATAGAAAAAATGAGGATGCTGCCTCTCACAAGCCAGTGTGCCATGTTTTGACTGTTGAGAGGTAGCAGGTATGTTTATAACACCATTCATCACAATCCTGTGATTCATTCTGTGATTCTGTGATTCAGTCCATCCATTGTCTATGAAAGTGGATTTCTCACACCATTATTTTCATATGACTGCCACCTTCCTCCAAAGACAGGCTTAGAAAATAGAAAATCTATTTGTGGCAGGACATATGTGGTGTAAAGAACACACGCAGCAGTAAATACTAAAGGCTCTGGCCCCCAGCTCCATGACTATCTACTTTCTGTAGATGCTAAACCAGGCAATTTTGAGTTGCTATACTCAAAAATTAATCCAAGAGCTTATTGCTCTTTGACATGCAGCTGATTATGTGGCTTATAACCTTTCCAGGACATGAACAGCAAATGTTGAGAGAGGACAGGGAAGAGGTGGCCTCTGGGGATGTCAGCAACTGTGGGGAGGTGGTGGTCACTGCACTTGGTCTGTGGTGTCCTAGGAAAGGCAGACTGGGAGTGAAATGGGAAGGATCCCTATGATGGTCAAGAGAGTCATTAGAAATAACTGGGAGGAAGGAAGGAAGGAAGGAAGGAAGGAAGGAAGGAAGGAAGGAAGGAAGGAAGGAAGGAAGGGAGAGTGGAGAAAAATAGTGAACGTGGGAACTTCTCCTGAGTGTCCTGTGTGTCTGTGAGGATGGAAGACAATGTTCTTCAGCCTGCCAGGGCAGGAGGGACAAAGGTAGGAAAGGTTGGGCCCTGCTGGGTAAAAGCAAACCACATTCCCAAAGTTGTGTGCTGCAGCATGGCTTTCATAAGCCAGCAAAAATGAGAAGCACAGATAACCTCACTTTGGTGTTTCTTGCATTCCCGTTGGAAATGTTTATGTGTAGCTCTAGATGTCAGAGTATAAACTTTTAAAGTTTCCACTCATTTCCTGCAAAGAGGCATTAATGGATTCATGATATTCAATTAAAGTGTAGGATGCGTTTCAGCAATATGGTATTTGTGTACAAACATTCAGCGGCTATGATGAAAATTAATTCCAGGATTAGATTAATCTACATATTCATCTTCTTCAGTTGTGTTCAAAAGGGAAAATAAGAACACTTGAGAAGCAAAGCTAGATTAGCTAGCTATATATGAATATTCTGGATTTGATTAACTGCCATTTTCCTACTGGAACAGAATCACCTCGGCGCTGTTCCTCTTATCTCGTACTATATAGCAATGGTTGGCTTTCATGCGTCTCACTTGCTGTAGCCTGGGTTTTAAATCTGTATCTTATTCTCTCTTGACAGTATTTGTCTTTCTTTCTTGCCTCATTGAATCCAGATAATTATTTATACCAATTTTACTTCCAGATTTTTGTTGCCTTGACAGATTTGCCTACAGGGATATTTTCCTGGTTTGCCATAGGGTTTCATAACCACCCGTCTGTTCGATTGCGACCAGGTCCTTTAATAATTCTCCTGTATTGCCAGCAAGAGGTAACTTGTGGTACTAGCCTGCATTTTGAGGTGCTGCCAGTCTTGATTCTCTTGCACTTCAGAAGTAGAGGAAATTTTACTGTAGTGCCATTGATGCTCTGTGGTGGAGCCCAGACTTTCCTAGGCCATTTGACACTAAAGTTTTAGCACCACAGTTTTGGTTTAAATTCTGTGCCAAGGGAGGAAGGAAGACTTTGGTTGCTTGCTTAAGGGCTCCTGTTCCCTTTAAATGCTGACATTGCTACTACAAGTGGTCTGGACATGTCTGATGTTTTAGTGACAAACCTAGATCACAGAATCACAGAGTGGTAGGAGTTGGAAGGGACCTTGAAAGGTCATCATGTCCAAAGCCCTGACAGAGCAGGATCACCTAGATCAGGTCACACAGGAACAGATCCAGGTGGGTTTTGCATGTCCCCAAAGAAGGAGACTCCACAGCCTCCTTGGGCAGCCTGTTCCAGGCTCTGTCACCCTCACTGTGAAAAAGTTTCTCCTTACATTTACATGGAACCTCCTCTGTTCCAGCTTGCACTCATTGGCCCTTGTCCTGTCATTGGAGGCCACTGAGCAGAGCCTGGCTCCAGCCTCCTGACACCCTTTACAGCTTTATAAACATCAATGAGGTCACCCTTCAGGCTCCTCTTCTCCAAGATAAACAGCCCCAGCTCCCCCAGCCTTTCCTCAGCAGGGAGATGTTCCACTCCTCCATCATCTCTGTGGCTCTGCGCTGGACT